>JARJCM010000225.1:0-172996 GCA_029233265.1 Mycena alexandri
TTCTCATTGCTAGTTTGTAGCCCTGAGAAGCTAGTAATGTACCTAATAGAAGCTAGCAGACTTCGTCATGCGCTAGCTCTAAAAAGCGCAAAATGTAGCTAGATGACAGCACATTGCAAACGCGCCGTTTCAGCGGTATAGTACGCGCCCAGATAACCCGCACGTAGGGTTACCGATGAGAGGATGAACGATAGTATACTGAGAGTCGTTGCCCAGTGGTGAGAAGACGATTCGTTGTTGCCAGGCCAAAGTATAGCTGGTATTAGACGAGGTAGAATCTAGAGTACAGGAAGATTCTACCTAGTATATATACTACTCTGCTAATTAGGTATCCAAGGTTTCATCTGAAATACCAATCGGCGTTGATGAGACAACGTATGGCACACAGGAGTGCGATCGAATATATCTCCACGGTGTATTAGCTTTTAGGGTTTGACACATGTCGGGTGTCCGATCGTCGATCCTTGAAATATCCCGGTCGGTTGTCAACACTGTCGATGTGAGTTACCGTCGTTTCAGGGATTATTCCGGGTCAGTCGCCGAGTGGATCCAGGAGTATTCCGGGATGTTCCTTTGGAGTTCGGTTGTCGTATGGAAAATGGGGTAGTAGGAAAGGAAATGAATGGGTTGTGAAAACCACGATTCATGACATTACCCCCCCCCTTCAAGGTCGGTGTCCTCAACGACCCAAGTTGGCAGTCGAGTTTATGAGCCAGCCTCATTCTTCATTCTCCTTCGCGAAGAACCCGGGCAATAACCCGGGCGTCCTAGACGTAATTGGCTGCCTGCTCACCCCTGTCGTTCTACTTGTTGATCGTAGGCCTGATCCGTCCAGGTCCAGATGATTGCCGTGTCCGCGGAAGCAAATCCGTTTATCACTTGATCGGCGTCGTAACGTGAGAGTCGCAAAACCTTAACTTTGCCGACATCGACCTGATTTGGAAGCCGCGTTCCAGTTTCAACCCCGCGCTTCCATCCGATCGCGCTGCGGGTTCTTCGCGCCCCTGAGCCCGGGATATGTTATAATAACCCGGGCTCAGGGTCTGCGCAATTTTCCCCTCACTTCGCCCCCCATGTCTGGCTCCGCCCCCCTCTCTCCTCCTCAACAATATCGTCGCCGCTTTTTCCTCTGCGTCTCCCTTTTCGACTTCGACACGTCGCCGTCTTTGTATGACATTCTTCACCCCCGGGTTCCCCTCAACTTGGACGTGCTCTCTCTCTTTGCTGACCACCGTCCTCGCGTTTTCCCCCGCGAGTATCCTCCCCTGCGTGAGGACCACTGGGACCCACGCAACCCCAATGCCATTCGCGACTACCAGGGCGAGCCCGTCTCGCTCTTGGTGTCTCCCGTCCGTGCGGTGGCGGGTCCTGCGCTCCCCGGTCCTCCTGCTTCGGTGGACTCGTCCTTTCTTCGTTGGCTCCTCAACCTGGAGCGGGGTCCTATTCGGGGTCTTCGGTTAGAACCCCGTCGCCACCAATATTTTGCGCCTCGGCGTCCCCTGGGGAGCTCCCCCACCAATATTCCGGCGAGCTTCTCGCTGGCCGACATGGCCCACGAGATCTTCTTGTCCTATGCCCTGCAAATGTGGTATTCGGTGCAAGTTCTCGGTCCGCATTGATACGCGGTGATGGTCATCTGGGCGCGACGGCGGGAGTCGTCCAACAACGTCTTCCGATATTCCACCACCGCCCCTCCTATCGACCTCGCCGCTCGACTGCAGCACGAGATGGACATCCTGGCCGCCACGATAGACTTGTTCGAGGGGGATCCAGCTACCAACGCTGAGGAACTTGCAAACCGGATTGTGAGCATTTCTTCTTCGTCCCGCTCTTCGTCACTGATCAAGGCCCCAGCTTCGCCTCGAGCACTATCTGTTCGTCCTCTCGCAACACGGTGCCTCGGTCGCGTATTCCTCGGAGTATTCAACCCTCCTGGACTCCGCTATCCACTGGATGCAGCCTGACTGGCCACTCGACCTGCGCGCTCGAGAGCTCCAGCGTCTTCGCCTCCGGGTGGCCCGCCAAAGTCGGTATCTTCACCCCCACGCCCCGCTCCGAATTCGTGTGTTGCCCGGGTCCTGGGCCGACCCTCGTTTTGCGACCGACGGTCGCCTCTTCAACGAGGACTGCGTCATTTTTGGCACGCAGGGGATGTTGGAGGCATTGGATGGTTGGCTTTATAGCTTCCTCTTTTTCTTCACTTTCTGACGTCGGGTTATTCGTTCTCGTAGGTTTCGCCAAAGTTGGTGACAACGGAGGTTCTTTGGAGGACTGGGATCATACTGCCACCAGCGCCGTCCTCGAGGGGGAGGTTCTCGACACCTTCATCCAGGAGAATGCCTTGGATCCTCGAGATTTCCATGGGGCGCGGTGAAACGGTGCACGGGAGTGCAGCCGTGTAATCAACGGATAGGTGGAACTAACGAGCGTAGCGAGTATAACTCAACTAAACACTCTATCAATCCCAAATACCAATCAACTCACTAACTCCAATCTCAATACTCGTCGTGTGTGTGCTCGGGGAAGTAGGGTACGTATCACCCTTCAAGGCAAGTTGGTTCGCAAGTACGGACTCAACGGTAGGCTAGGTATTTCTCCGGTAAGGTCCCAAGCTCTTATTTGAATGCTCTCCCGTAGGATTCTTTAAGTTCCTCAAAGATGAAGAAAGTCAAGAAAAGAGTCGTACAACTCTACGGTAGGCACTCCGGCCACAGAATAGCCCGACGGTAGAACGAAAGGCCAAGGTTTCCTTAATTCCCTCAAACGGTCTCTCTTAACAGAGCAAGCTCAATGTCGGCGGGAGAGAGTTGGACTCGATAACCCGCAAGAAACCGTAGAACGGCTGGCTTCCAAGGGCGGTTCAACTGGCTGGGTCGCTGCACTTATAGTGGTCTTAAACGGCGTAGTTCGCGGGACGTACTAGCTCTGAATCCAATCTATTGCAGTTCTCAAATTCTGTTCTTATCTTATCTATGAGTGACTAAATTCCTCTCCAAAGTGGGGGGGAGTCGTTAACTGAGGTATATTGGTGTAACTCTACTTTATTTATACAAACTGAGGGAGCGATAAGGGGATAACTTGGCTGATTCATGAATGGCGTGATATGTCGGAACTGATCCCTCCGGGCGGGTCTACGGTAAGGCAGCCAATGGTACCGTTGGTATTTCTTCAACCGTGGGTTCCTGGTTACCGGAGGTAGTGCTCCCGGCGGTGATCCCAGATCCTAGTGAAACCTTTGTCAAGTACCCTTCTTCCGAAGGCACCCTTCGGCGACGGTTTGACTCCACTTAAACTCGTTCTCCCGGCGGGCTGAGCCTCCCGGCGAGCCATTCGTTAGTGTAGCGGCTTCACCTTCTCTAATCTCTTTTTGTTCTAGCTCAATTACTGCTCCCGGAGACACATATGTGCAGTGATCGTCCGGCGAGGATCTCCATCTGAAACATAAGTCCCGAGACTTAATCATCTGTCAAGTGACCGTCCGCCCGTAGAGTCAAAGTGAAGTGCTTTCTCCCGGCGGGTCTTGTCTGTCCCATATCCTCTCCTAGTGTAGTCCTTCTTCAGACGTGTCTTCTTCAACCCTCCCGGAGGGTGGTTCCTTATGAACGAATACTAGTCTGGCCTTTCTACCAATCCGAACTTGGTTACATTGTTTGCAACAAGGTTCCTCTTGATGATCTGATCTGAGTTGTACTCGGGACGGCTCAACGGTAAACTCAGCCGAGGTCTCCCGGCGGTTACTTTAGCCTGCCCGGCGGGCCGGAACTCAACTTTGAGTTGAGCCCGTCGCCCGCAAGTCCGATGCTCTCCCGTAAGGCCGATAGCTCTCCCGTAAGGCCGTGAAGCCGCCGGTAGAGTTCAGTCCTCTCGTAGAGAGTCCTTCTAAATTCAACATGGTTGTTCCTCCCAAGGCCCCGCTTAATAGCGTTCAGCCACTAAGACCAATAGTCCCTCTTGATCACCTCTAGCACTCCCGGAGCCTGGCGGTAAGCCAACTCTAGGAGCTCAACGGTTGACTCGACAACAAAGCGCCTCTCCCGTAAAGGAGCCACACTGAGTGCCGAGTAACTAGTGTCCCATTGACTTTCAGCCGTCATAGGCGTAGAATACCACTCCGAGGAGAGTGTACCCTCTCTAATCCTAGTCTCCCTTTGACCTTTAAATAGGTTCGAAATCGAAAGAAAACTGGTAGTTTTCAAGCGTGCTTTGGTGCACGCCCTATCATCTCCCCCTTTCTGAAACTCTGACTGTCCGCAGTCATTTGACTCGACGGTAGAGGTCCAGCTGAGTTGAGCGGCATAATTTTAGCAGAAGTAATTCGAAGTTCATCGTGCTCCGAACGCAAGCGACCAGCGAGACCCGGCCCCTGCTCTGCTTGTCTTAGGACTCCCTTGTAGCTTCTAATATCTTTGCTAATTCTTTTATCTCTTGAGTTATCGTTCCTAGGGGCGCGAAGCCCCTTTACCGGCGACGACTATCCATCTCTGACATCATGGAGAGTTTCCAAAAATAAAGACTTTCCTTAAAAGGAAATTCTCATGTTGCAAACATTCCCCAACCTATCAGTTTCTTTCTATGGGAAAAAGGCGGCAATCGGCAATCCAAGCAATCCAAACTTGGATTGCTTCCCACCGTTCAGGGTCGACGGAAGCCGATGCCCGGCGAGCAAGATTCAAACTCCGCCCGCAGGGTCTATATAAACCCTGCAGGGTGGAGCACAGCCTCTTTTGCCTCTCTTCCCGTTCCCACATCATCACCGTCTCGTAGCACATTCCTTAGCTTTCTATCTTTTTCTTTTTCCTTGTTCCTTGAGCGCCGTGTAGTAAGAGATTGAACCGTGGTAAGTGTCATTACTAACAGCGGGTGGCGTAGATCAATGTCCGCCTCCGCCGGTCCTTCTACTGAGTCCGCGCCTCCGTCCGAGCCCAAAGACTATTGGAAACACTTGAGAGCGATCTCGCAGTTTCACGAAGTCTGGCGCCTTCTCGATGACGATTACCGCAATAGTCTGACCGGAGAGGGTATCCGAAAGATCTTCCTTGAACATTCTCCCCATCTGGTGAGTTTTTTCCATCCATCTTTACTCTTATTTGAGTCTCCGGGCGGCGAGTCGACTCGCATGAGTGTTGTTGTACAACCTCATCCGGGTCGCCGGGCGGGCGCAGCGGTTTGCATGAACGTTGTTGTACAACATCATACGAGCCGCCGGTAGAGCCCATTATCCAGGCTCAACCGAGCCTCCGCCTTTGCCGTTCCGCCGGTTGACTTATATTTTTCTTTTCTAGACGGCCAGCGTCAAACACAACAAGAAGTACCTCAACAGGCCCGATTTTCCTCGGGAGTTGGCTTTGTTTCACGAAGGGCTACGCCTACCGGCGACCATGATCGACTCCGGCCACCGTTATCCCACCGTTCACACAACTTATTGGCCCGACGGTACCCTCAATGCTGAGTTCCTCAAGGTGAGTGTTCTGGCACGCCCATAGTTTTTTTCTTTTTCTTTTCTCATGTCTTTTCTAGAAGTACCCCGTAGGCTCTCTCCCAGCGTTATTCCAAATCCCGATGTCCCCAGCGAAGCTTAAGCAGCTCGCAGAAAATGCGGAACGCGAAGAGCGTAACGCCCGCCGGAATCAAGCTCTGGCCGCTCTGGCGGTGAGCGGTTTTCCTTGTTCTGTATTCACTTTTTACTAACTTTCTTTTACAGAAAGCGAAACGCGATGCTGAAACCGCCCGGAAACTCGCCGCCGACTTGGAATCTAGCAGCGAGGACGAGCCCTTGCAGAGAGGCAAGCGGATTAAACGCAAGCCATCGGCCTCTCCGGTCGGGTCTGCAAAGCCAGAGGTGAAGCGCCCCCGGGACGAGAAGGTCAAGTCCGAGGTAAAGCCTGCTCCCCTTTCTTTTTCCCAGATCTTTTTAACCCGACATCCTGTACTATTTTCCAGAAATCCAAGGCCACTCCCGACGGTAGGGCGTGTTTTTACGTTCCTCCCGTTTCTCTTATTAACTTCGTTGGTTTTACAGCCAACCCTGCGACCGCCTCTGCCTCCGGGAGCAAGGCCAAAGCCAAGACTCCGAAGGGGCCCAGCAAGGTTAGCATCCCAGCTACCGATGGCACCGACGTGGAGGTGTTGCTCCTCGGCCGTCAGGCCGGTCCTGTGAAGGACTCTTCCGACCGCGTGCTCCACGACGGTGGGGTATCTTGGGAAAACGCCCGCAAGACCGCTATCAGCCACGGGCAAGCGCTCCCTATTGTAGTGCGCCCAACTCACGAGATGAGTCCCGTTAAACTATCGTTCCCACTCTTTAGCTAACTTTCGTCTCTGCACAGCTCCCGACTGCACTGCGAGGAGGTTTACCAGCGCCGTCAAGGCAAACCCACCAACAAGAAGAACCTCACCGAGATCCTTAGCCTCCTGCCGGTCGCTGAGCGAGAGCAGATCCCGACGGACGAGATGGGCAACAAGATTGTTGACCACGAAACCATCTACCGTGTGATGAAAATCCGCCCGCCGACCGTAAGTTGTTTTCTTTGTCTTTTCTTTTTCTCATCTGGTTATCGTCCCACAGAATGGTCCCAAATGCATCCCTTGCCAACGGCAGGGGTCTCAGTGCTTTACCGCCGGCTTCCCGCTGGGTTGCGAGGCTTGCACTCGAACCCATTCCGCCGGGGGATGCAATTTGAGCCTCTCCGGGGAGGTCCAAGACCACTTGGCGGCGCAACTCACGTCGTACGTTTATTCTGGTTCCGAACGTAAGTCCTCCGCTCTCTGTTTCCCGTTCAACTTATAATTTCTTCTAGATTGGCACACGGAGATCGAGGCGCTCAACCGCTCCCAGCAAATTCTCGAGTCGATGAGCCTGGCTTTCGTCCAGCAGCAGTCTGAGCACAACTATCGTTGTCTCAAGCTGCTGCAGCACATTCTGTGTGCCCGCCGCGACCTCCCGGAGAACCAGTTCGTGGAGCGTTTCGCGGACCGACTCGACATGGAGCATACGCTCCTCCTCGCCCTCATTCAAGGTCTGACTTGTCGCACCAAGATCACCCGACTGTACGTATGGCACTACTACACCGGCGAGTTCTTCGAGAAGCCTCTCCCGGAGTTTGGTTCGGCGTACGAATTCTACCAAGCACTCGACAACGCAGGGGCCGCTATCCCGGGGTACTTTCTTCTCCCGCCGGAGACCAGCGATGGGCAGGCCAAGTGGGTTCCCCTCAAGGTACGTCTGACGCGAACTTTTGTCTCATCTTTTTCTCCTTTAAATCATTATCTCACAGGTTGAAGACCTTTCTTACTCGGGCCCTCCCGGAGAGGGTGCAGACTTGGGGCCTAACACCTCCAAGATCCGCCGCCGCCTCCGCCGGGAGGACTCGATTCAGAAGGGCGAGCCACTTCCTGAGGAGTCCGACAACGAATTGCCAGAGTCCGACGATGGGAAGCTCCCGGAGCCGCCTGTTCCAGCTCAGGGACTTTTGCGACGGGTGATCATGGGTGGCCTCGATCCTTACGATCTTCAAGCGATCGAGTCGTCCGAGGCCCGGATCGAATTCGAAGAACGGATGGCGAGTGAAGACGAAGAGGATGACTTCGAGGAGCAGGACGCTGAAGACATCGACGACTCCCAGGCAGGTTCATCTGACCTTGAGTCCGCCCGTCCAACACGTCCCTCCAGCAAGGCCCTCGGTAAGCTTCATTTATTTATTTCTCGCCTCCGCTTTTATCTTATCATTCCTAGGAAAGCGCCCCCAAAGGTCCTAGTCTCCCGGAGACCATCTCAGCGGGCCCCAACTTCACCATAAGACCGAAACGGCAGGTGTCGTATCTCAATCTGTATCATAATCTTTTGTATATTCATCCATACCACGCGACTCATTTCTTGTTCGGACCACTACCTTAGACTAGTCTATCGACTCTTCTCTGGCTTGTAGTGGCCACCCCAAAAGCTTAGTCTGTTAATCAACCGTAGTACTCTTGTGGCTTTCGCCACCAAATAAACTGCTTGTTCATGTGTCCTCCGGGCGGCGTGTGATTTCTCAGGATTCGAACCAAGTCAAATTTTTTAATTTCTTTGTCTTGCCTCCCGTCCAAGTTTTCCCATCCCCCTTAAGTGAACCTTCAGTTCCTCTTTTTCTATAACACATTCCCGGCTTGCTTTTGCTACCGCAAAGTGCGTCTTTCTCTTTTTCGACTCTTTTTAGCCTACGGGCGGTGCTTAGTTGAATGGCCGGCCCGGCGATCTCCCGTAAGGTTTTCGGTCCGACCGTCGGCCACGTAAGTAAAGATTTCCGCATTAGCCAATCTGTCGTTAACCAACAGGGGCCCAACGTTTCCTCCTTACTCCATACACGATCTCATGCGCTCTCCCGGCGAAGTGCTTATTGACCTAGAGAGGTTTCCCTCTCCTAGTCAAACACTTATTCGTCGGTTCTACACAGTGGTAATTCGTGCATTACTCCAAACGTTCGCCTCTCTTTCTGACCCTTGGAATCCTTCAGCCGGCATTTCGCTGCGAACGCTGTACCCAAAGGGATGAAGTGTGTTTGTTCACCCGTTGGTCGAGTCGTTGCATGACTTGTTATTACGACTCGCCCGCCGACTGCTCTTTTTCGGAGCTCAAGTCCTGGTATCAGGCTTTCCCTACCGTAGAGGCCGACAGGTTTTCTCATGCGCAACGTATGTCTTTATGCCCACTTTTGTTTTTCCAGAGCCTTAACGTCTTCCCGGCGACAGCCAAAGCTTTCGCAGAGCTGTGGCACCAGTCCCACCTTCGCGACTTGGAACCCTGGATGTTCGAAGACCACCGTATGGACGGTTATCCGATCTCCCTGATTCGCAGTTTGATGGTTTATGTGGACCATATTGCCAATCCCAGTCTCCTGGACGCCCTCCTCGAAGTTTACAAACTCCAACACCGTCCTCTCATGGTCATGCATACCGAGAACGTTATTGACTTGTGCAATGGCCTCCCGTATGATCAAATCCGCCCGCCGGTAGGGGACGCAGGTTACGGTCTCCTCCCGGAGGATCTCGACGCGACGGGGATAATGTAGACTTCTTATCCATCATTGAAATTCTTATTTGAAATCCCAAACAAGCCTCTCATCAATCTGGGTTTCTCTAAGTGATCGATCGTCCACCTGGTAATTCTGATCGGTCGTCCCGATTGCTAGGCAATTTAAGCTGCGTTGCCCGGCGGTAGAACCTTTCACGTTAATAATCCCCACTCTTTCATCCTGCTTTATCGCTCGCTCCTCATGGCTTCCATACCGCTGCCCGGTACGGGTGGGACGGCCATCCACGAATTGCTTCTAGGCCGCTTCGTACGTATATCTTTCCCTGGCCCTACGGTAGACACTGACTTTCCTCTAGCCGGAGCACGATTGTGCCCGTTGTATTGAGGACGGTCGTAATTGCGTCTGGAATCGGTGGGGTATTGCCTGTTGGCGTTGCGTGTTGGTGGGCAACAATGAATGCTGCTACCGCCGGCTCAGCCTCTGGCAGGAACAGGTGAAGCGAGAACTTATTGCTCTCGCCGGCCGTATCCCTCGTACGTTGTGGTCTTTTCTCATCATTTCTAGGGTTTATCTTTTTTCTCTCTCTCTCTCTCTCTCTAGCCGATCCAGCGTCCCAAATCATACTCATGCGGGACAACACCAATGCCCAGATTGCCTTCCGAGCCCTCAACCGCGTCGACCTGCTTGCATTTGGTCCTGAATCCACTCGCTACATCCTGAAAGGTTGCACGAGCGTTCGCGAGTTGCACCAACTTGTCCTGGATTGTATAGCTCTCGCCCGTCCAGCCAGTCTAGTTACACTCATCCGCGAACGGCTAGATAACTTGCTTTCCCGTAACCTAGTCACTCTTCCCTCTAGTATGCTTTTAGAGTAGAAGGGTAGAATATCTAGTTATCCTTTTCTCGTTCTGACTCCACCCGGAGAGGGAATTCAGCACAGATTCCAATAAAATTTTAATTTTTGGCTGCGCCTTTCTCTCGCCGGTCGGCTGCTTCGCATCGTTTTCCCGGTTTTCCTCCCCCATTCTGAAAACTCCAACTGTCCCCAGTTGTCGACTTAGCCGCAACAGGGTCCAGTTAAATAAATCCGGAACAAAAAGGTGAAGATCCCAACACGCGCCGTTCTGTGGAGTCAATCCCATGGCCGCACTGATGCAGGGTCTAAGACCGCTTCTAGACTCCTCCGGTAGGCACTGAAAAGGTATAAAAAGGTCTACGGGCGGGCTGAATTTCTTCATCCGACCTATTCCCTTCCTTTACTTTTCTATACTTTCCCAAAAAAATGTCCAAACCCGACTTTGAAGCCGCTCGTGACAACTTCATAACCCAGTTCCAAGCTTCCAACGCTCTCCTTACCTATGGAGCGACTCTCGAGATGCGCCAGCGTCAGCTCGCCGACATTGGCAGTGCTGCGGTAAGACTTTTCTTCATGAATTCCTTAGACCGCCTGTCGACTTAATATTCCCTCTCCCGGCAGGCACGCATGATTCCTCTGCAGAGCTACGTTCTGGATGAGGGCCAGGAGGGGTTGCAGCAGATGATATTTGCGACTCGGTCGCTCTACCATTCGCTCCTCAACCCTGATAACACCCCTGGCTACAATTATCCACCGGGTTATGGGTCGATCAGCAAGTTCACCCGTCTTATCCAAGAGGAACGCCACAGGAGGAACCCTCCCGCCGCACCTCCTCCCGTCAAGAAGGAGAAAGACAAGGTGTGTTCTCTGGCTCATATTCCTCATACGTTTTCCCATACCTCTGCCCGTAGAGGCAGACTCGCGCTAGTACCAGCAAGAGAACTCAAGTCCTCGAGGTCAGTGACGACGAGGTGGCTTCCGTCGGTGAAGCCCTCCTTGAAGCTCCCGCCGGTGCTGACGAGGTATTTCTTCATATCCACTACAGCTCGCGTTGCGTATAGACATTTCTGACTCTCCGTTCGCCCGTATTCATCAGATGAACGTCGACGAAGATGTCGTCCCCGTCAAAGCTGGCCAGAGCACCGCCAAAAGCAACAAAAAGGCTGCCAAGGAGGTTGCGAAGGAGGCTGGGCGCGCTGTAAGTTGCCCTTATTTTCTTCCTACGGTCGGGTCTTAACTTTCTCTCCGGTAGGCCAGCCCTGCTCCCGCCCCTAAAGGCAAGAAAGCCGCTAAGCGTGCTCGTACCGACTCGATGCCGTTTCATGAGGATAGTTTCCTCACGTTAGGTACGTTATCCCTTCGTTTTTTTTTTTTCGTCTGTAATCGAGGCTTATTTATTTCTGGAAAGCCACCGCTGAGTTCTACGCCGCCGGAAAGACCTCCCGTCAACTCCTCGAGGAGGCTAACAGCGTCATCCAAATGTCCACCGACTTCCTTACGAACTCGCTGGCCATGCGCAAGCGCATGTATTACATTATGGTTGAGCTGGCCTGTATCCACGAGCAGGTTCGTAGCTCCTTGGTTCGGCGGGGGCAGCTCATGGAGGAGGGCGAACAAGTTCACGATAGCCTCGCTTCTCTCGAAGAGACTGCCGCGTCTGGTTTAGACACCATCATTCCTTAAAGCCTTCCTCTAATTACATTCAGTACCACACGTACTAATTACCGTCTCCGGCAACTCGCACAGGACACCATCCTCTTTTCTTCCGGCTGATTTGGTAGCCACTTTTTCACCCGCCCGTTGAATAGTCTTTAGTTGTACTTAGACACCAATTATATTCAACCAAGCTGTGTTTCAGCATCCTCTCGCCGGCTAGCTTTTTCCTTCCGGGCAGCCCTTGTCTCCGGGCGGCTGATTTCTTGCTCTTGTTCAGAGTCAGAATTGTTCAATAAGAGCTCGTCTGACTCTTCGGGTGGTTCAACATAATTGTCTTCGACACCCAGCCTGACGTTCTCGAATTGATAGTCGCGTCCTTGGTACAAGTCCAGCCCTTCATCGTTCATCATATCTTTCAGCGTCTCAGCGGACAAGTCAATCAAGTCGTGGATGTTGTTGGGGAGTTTAATTGCTCTTCGCTGTTCAAAGGGAACGACTCGGAATTGACCAATTTTAGACTGGAACACCGACCCGTCCATTTCAGCTATGATGTAACTTCCTCCAATCGTCCGTCGAATCACTATTACAGGCCCCAAATAGCGATTGGCCATTTTGGTATTTAAGGATTTCTCCACCGTTGTATTCCGCACGAGAACTAGGTCTCCGGGCTGGAAGTGATAATCTTGAATGGTATGCTCGTGAGCGATCTCATATCTCTTGACGGTAGCCCGCTTCTCAGCGGTTACCCGTTCTCTCATTTGTTCAACATGTGTGTAGTGCTTTGCCAGGGCCTGAGCTCGGTAACCGATCACCTCGGCCGTCGATAATACCCTTCCGGGCACTTCAACCAACCAAGTGGCTTCGACGATGTCCAACGGTAGGACCGGGTGCGCACCAGTCGCCATGAAGTATGGTGAACACCCAGTTCCTCGCCGGATGGTGATCCTGTCGGCCCAAAGCATCTGCGGGAAGAACCAAAACCAACGGCTAGGGTTCCCGCCGGTAGCCTTAGCAAGGATTTGCCTTATAGGCCAGTGCCCCTGCTCGATCTTCCCGTTGGCTTGTGAGTTATAAGCTGATACACGAATTCCTCGTATACCATACTTTGAACCCAAATAGGCTACCGCGGCTAAGAATTGTGGAGCGTTGTCCGTTACAAATTCTACCGGGCATCCCCACCTACAGATTATGTCCTCTAGTATAAACATTGCCAATGTCCTGGCATTTTCATTCTTTATCGGTCTGGCTTCAATCCAACTGCATAGGGAGCATCTCGCATCCACTATTTTGTTGAACCCATTCGAAGGAGTGCCTACGGTCATCACATCTATGTGCACCACTTGAAACAAGGATGGCGTGTGAGTGACTACGGGCGGTATCCTTAGCATAGTTTTCTGCCGTAGCTGGCACAACTCGCAAGTTTTAATGTACCAGCTGACGTCTCTTTCATATTCTGGCCACCAGAATCTAAGTTCTATCAGGGACTTGGTTGCGTACTGACCCCGGTGCCCCAAACTATCATGGGCCGCACGCATCATGTACATGCGGTGGTCCTTGTCCACAACCAACTGGTGTGCAGATCCCTGTTGCGCCTTCCGGTAGAGCCGACCTTTTTCATCTTCGAAGAACGAGGCTGCAAATCTCATGAAATGTCTGAACTCGCTGTCGGTCATTCCCTCCGGGCGGACCATGGGGTTTTTCCACCAAGGCCGCAAAAGCTGTAACCGGTCATCTGCTCGTTTCCCTGCCCCTGTCCTATGCTCCTCATCGTACGGCTCCCGTTTTTCAGGATCGTATTTCAAAGCAAGATCTGGAATCAAAGGTTCACCCGCCGGGCGGGGACCCAATTTCTTTTCTTTAGCTTGCCCGAAGACTTCCACGAGCTCGGGTGAGCCTCCCGTAGGAGCTTGCTCTGTTAAATAACAAGCAAGTTCAAGTTCCTGGGCGAAGTCCGTTGGCCCGGCGGCTTCAGATCCCTCCATTTGAAGGTATCCACCGCGGGTGTCTATCTTTTCCTTGAACGTGTCGAACTCCCTTACCGGAGGCCAGTCAGCACTCTCCGGGTGCTCGTCAGGTATCCCATTATTATCAAATTCCAGTTCAGTATCCGGCCATTCTGGGTCTCCCGGTTGAATCGGTCGTCGAGACAGACCGTCCGGACCAAAGGTTAAACCAGGTACGTGCTTCAGGCTGAAATGGAACATCATTATCTCTTCTATCCAGCGGTTGATAGTGGCGTTCGGCCCCATTCCTGGGTGTTCCAACATTCCCTTCAAATATTGGGCATCTGTTTCAACCACAAGTTTTCGGCAGCCAAGCAGCCAATACTGCATTGCATCCAACGCCCGCTTGAGTCCAAACAATTCCCTCTTTGGTTGGGAATAGCGAGCTTCCCGCTCATTGAGGGGTATTGAGAAGAATCTGGCATAGTATTTCTTTTTCACATCTACTGGGTCGCACTGATATACGTGCCCGCCGATAGCTATGTAGGATGTGTCTACCGCCAGTATTGCGGGAGTCGGCCATTCATAGTTCAGAGGTCGTAACGCTTTACAGGTGCGCAGGGCTGCTTTTAAAGCATCCATTGACGCCTCCTGCAAGGGTCCCCATACGAAGATAATATCCTTACGGGTGAGCTGTTGAATGGGCATGGCCTTTGTCGAGTAGTTCTCTATGAACATCCTCATTACTCCAACAGTGCCAAGGAAAGCTTTCACTTCGTGAAAGTCGTGCAATGGCCCCCATCTCTCAATTACCCCTATGCGATCTTCATCCGGTTTCATTCCATCGTATGTGCAGACATGTCCCACAACTTTGAACACGCTCCGGCAAACTGCAAGTTTCTTGCCAGACACCGTAGCGCCCGCATAGTTTAGCCGTTGCAATATTCTGTTGCAATCGTTCAAGTGTTCCCAGACAAATCTCCTGATCTTCGGGTTCTCCGGGATGGTTTCCATGCTCCCGTCGGGCAGTTCATAGCGCGTTGGAGGTCCACGGGTGGGCACATCATCAATGTACGGCCGGGTTACGTGTGGAATCTCGTCCCGTAGAATGTATGTTACGTCTTCGTGGAATATTGGTACCGAGTTGGTCCATCCTTGGGGTAACCTTACCAATCGCAACGCCCCAAAGGGTGTTTGAAAAGTGGTGTAATCCCTTGAATCCGGATGAATCAACCGGTGATTATAGCCCGAGTATAGGTCGAAGGTCGACCCACAAGACCGCCCGGCGAAGTGCTCAGCCAAATCTGCAGCTCCCGGAGGAACTCCAGAGTGTGCTATAGTTACTGCATTAAGCGGTTCAAGCGAATGAACTAGTCGAATCGATTTCTTATCACTTTTTAGGACACTGAAGTATCGCGTACGGTAGGAGCCATTAGATGGCTCGTATACGTTCGCCTTGATACTCGCCCGTAGGACTTTACAGACTTCCTCCAGCTGGCCGGGCGGGATAGGTATATTCCTTTCCACCCAAACCTTGTGGCCTGGTTGTACTGGCAGTCGAACCGGCGGGAAGAATTCTTCTTTGAAGGTCCCCCTTTCATCATCCGTCCAAGCGACCGTCTGTTCGTGGATTGACAACATGTGGTGTACTAAATCCATTTCTTCTTCGTTCAGGAAGCCGTCGTTGTGCATCTCATCTACCATCTCTTTACGCTCTTGCGTATACCGACCAACTGGGACGAACTTTGGTGGGTTCGGATCCAACGGAATTAATCCTGCTAGTGGGTCTCCGGTGATGTTTCGCTCAATTCTGTATGCCTCAGGTAATTCTTCGTACACCGGCCGCACTTTCAATGCTACCGGCTTGTACTTTTTCCCTGCAAAAACTTCCCTTACATCCATTTCCACGTTCTGAAACACATCTACTGAATCGGCCCTTGTTTTATTTTCTTTAAAACCAGGCTCAACCCAATCGGCGTACCGGCAGCATTCGCACCTTCCGCCCGCCGTGTGTTTAGGTCGCTCTTCGTTCAAAATGTGATCATCTGCCTGGGCCATAAATACGGACTCAGGCTGTCGCCGGTCGGCCTCACTTTCATGATCTGACCGGCTGGCCACTTGAACAATATACGTACCCTTATTCTTATCTACCCCAGTGGCCAATTGTCCGGAATAATCCTGGAACAGTTGAACCGCCGGTTCTTCCTTGTCTATGTGTGGTACTGCCGCGCTCAAAAAGGCCATTTTGGTTTCTTCCATAGTGAACCCTTTTTCATCGCTCAGCTGTACTGCTACTATCCGCGCTTGTCCTTCCTCATCCAGTTCAATTTGTACAGCTATCTCTCCTTGATGTTTAATCAAATCATCGAACTCTGAAAATTTGAACTTTCTGTCCCGACGGTCGGGTCGGGGGGTATCTCGGTAGACGTGCCTCTGGCTTTCTTTAGCTGCCTTATAGTTCCCTTCTCGAAAGTTGGAACGACACATCTCTGTTGAGTACCGGGGTCAGTGAGGGTTATCAACTGACTCCCGTCGGTTCCGTTCTGAACCATGCTCCCCGTAAGGACTTCGAATGGCCGGCCCAGAAGTACTTCGTATGCCGGACTCTTAATGATATGAACTTGGAGATACAAGGTCAATTCACCGAACCGGAAAGCAACATTCTTGGCCAACCCTACGGATTTCTCGACTTGAGCATTTGCGCTCTGCATGTAGATGTTGATATCTGGATTCCAAGTTATTCCTGATTTAACCGCAACTGATTGGGCCATGGAAACAATCTGAGATCCACCATCTACAATGCTCTCTATCTCTTGGACTCCATTAACGAGAGGATATAGCACCCGGAGGGCTGCTGAATCTCCTGCTACGTGCGTGAAGGCCACGAACACCTGCTTAGGTGCCTCTCCCGGCTGGAGACTGTTGAAGTATTGTAACACTGGGTCTCCTACAACTACCGCACCCGCCGGGAGGAGCCCATCTGCCTGCTGCGTTATAAAGACCTCAGCTATAGGCAAATCTCCCGCACTTATGGCATCTGCATTCACATACGAGGCCGTTATCGTTACTTGTTCATTGACTTCGTCGCCCGGCAGGTTCTCTGCTAGCAACGCTATTGCACACTCTAATTGTACAAGCGCCTGAATATAGTGAACTGGGACCCGTCTTTTCGACAGAATACTTCGTGCTTGCTTGAGCAGTTTTGGGCTCAACCCGAATAGTTTGTCTAGAGGAAGGCCAATTTCCAACCGCCGGAATATTTCGTCCGCCACTTGTTCAGCAATATCTCCCCCAAACTCTTCTACGGGAGCTCGTACTTCGTAATTCTTCTCTTTATCCTTGCCCTTGACCTCTACGGTCGGACCACCGACGGTAGGATTAATCCTAGTGTCAGCTGGTCTTTTTGCAAATTGGACTGCGGGAACTCTCCGGTAGGGGAGCTCTGGCGCCACAGGGTTGCTATCCCCTTCATCTTCGACTTCTTCGATCGCCGCCCGGCGGGAAGGATTCCCAACCGGAGGGACCGTGTCTTTAATTTTTCTCTCTACAACAACCTCTACAACTTTCCCGGATGGTGTACGGTTCTCAGCAAGCGAGTCCTCCGGGGGCTTATTGGTACTCGGAGCTTTATTCTTTGCTCTGGCCCCCTTCCTTGGACCCGCTAAAAACCCTCGTTAGACTGGCCGTTCCCCGTTCGGGAGGGATTAGCTCTAGTCTGTGCGAGTTGGGCTTCCGTTGGAGGGGACTGGCTCTTATTTGAATTCATTGCCGCCGCTAGTAACGTTGAAACTAGATTTATGTCTAAGGATTGTGGAGCATTTTGGAGTGGTTGAATACTCCGTTGTGGCTGCTGTTGCTGCTGGTGTTGAACCATTTGCCGCATCAGATTAGCCTGCTCTACCCGCAACGACCTTATCTCATCATCCCTAGGATCGTATTCGACGGGGTCGTAATAACCGTATCCATCTCCGTTGTCTGTTTCGATTGCCATCTGTTCCTCGATATCGAGTCTGTACCCTCCGGTCGACGGTTGATGCTGAACGAAAGCGCTCTGCAAAGTAACCTGCGAGGTTCCGGACGGGCGAGACAAGAATTCGTCTATTTGCTGTTTGCGCGATCGACCTCCATAGAGTTGGAGAGGTATTCCATTGGAATAACAATCCTTCCCGTTGACAATCTTCAATGCGCCACTCGTTATGTGAGCCCTACGGTAAGGACAGTCTGCGATCCAATGGCCACCATTTTCTTGGCAATAGTGACAGACATCGTTGTTGGCCGGCGGGCGGGCCCTCATTTCTCGCCTGGGGGGCAAGGTCTGGGATTCTGCCGCCGCTGGTGCTTTGCCCGGAAGAGACTTATAAAATTGCTCAAACTCCGCCAACTTCTTTTTCTGACTCTGGTCCATCTCAGACAGTTTCTGAGTCTGAGCGCTTTCCATCTTATCCATCATATTCACAACCGACAGCTTAATTTGTTCTAGCATATCAGTTGCTTCTCTTTCCGTAGGCTCTCTTTTTGCTTGTGACGAGCGTTCGGGACTCATTGTCCGCCGGGAGGAACTACCCTTCCGTTGGAAAAAGTCAATATCCCGATCCCTTTGTTGAACCAACCGCTTGGCTTCATCAAGGACTTGCTTGAGAGTAAGAGTTTTCTCATCCTCATCATCTGCATTAGCGTTTGCGGCTGCGGCCGCACCTGCTGCTGGAGCTGGTGCTGCCGCTGGTAGGTTCCTACGGTCCGTGCCCAGGTTATCTAAAATCTTTTCTTGGAATCTCGACGTGAGTTTTTCGAGGAAGAGTGGAATTGCTTCTCGGTCGGAAAGTTGTTTAGACTTGAGCAACTTCGAAGCTTCTAGGTTCATAACACGGGCGAGTTTCATCAGCTCGTCCGCGTCGGTGATTCCTATATCCTCATTCTCGAACTCTTTTAGACTTTTCAACAGCTTTCGCATGGAACCGCGCTCAGAATCCTTCGCATTGGGATAGTTAGAAAGAATTTCTTTCTTGAACTTCGCATAGGATAACGGATATGAGTCAAATCGTTTCCATTCTTCCGCCGGCCGGCGGAGAGCGTAGCGCACTATAAATGCATTTTTCTCTCCGGTCGGGGTCTCTGCCAAGGCCATCATCCGTTCCATGTTGTCTAGAAACTCAGGAAGTTCTTCTGGTTTCTCATCGTCGAAACGAGGAGCATTTTTCTCATAGGCTTCGGGAATTTTCTTTGAAGCCATTGTAGTAACAGTTATGGGGTTTTGTAGTTGTGTTTGATTCTGAATAGCTGCACCGCTCGGCGTAACTTCTGTTGTCCCTTGCGGATTCAACGATGAACCAGATTGTGGAGCAGGGCTCGACACGTTTTTGCTTTTAGCTAGTTTGGCTTGGTTGGCCTGTTGCCTTCGTCTGGTGACTTGGGCTGCGGACTCTCTTGCGAGGTCGGCGGGAGATTGGCTACTGTTACCGTCGGATTCGCTACCGGCGGCGGCTCTTCGGCTGTTTGTAGTTGACCTTGGTGTTGGTCTAACCCACGTAGAGCGGATTGAACTAGAACTGCTTTCGGAGTCTGCCACGTCGAGTACGATTTTGTACGGGAGTATCTTTTCTCGGGTTTGTCTGGAGCTAGGCTCGACGGACGGTTTTTTGAACTGTTTATGCACCTGTCGGGTGATCTGGTTTTTCGAATCGTTTGGGTTTACTTTCGCAAGATGGGCCGTGCAGTATAAATACTGATAGCGTTCCACAAATCTTAGCTTTTGAACAACTGTCTTGTTACCCCTCGCGGTGGGCTCCAGATGAAACGGTGCACGGGAGTGCAGCCGTGTAATCAACGGATAGGTGGAACTAACGAGCGTAGCGAGTATAACTCAACTAAACACTCTATCAATCCCAAATACCAATCAACTCACTAACTCCAATCTCAATACTCGTCGTGTGTGTGCTCGGGGAAGTAGGGTACGTATCACCCTTCAAGGCAAGTTGGTTCGCAAGTACGGACTCAACGGTAGGCTAGGTATTTCTCCGGTAAGGTCCCAAGCTCTTATTTGAATGCTCTCCCGTAGGATTCTTTAAGTTCCTCAAAGATGAAGAAAGTCAAGAAAAGAGTCGTACAACTCTACGGTAGGCACTCCGGCCACAGAATAGCCCGACGGTAGAACGAAAGGCCAAGGTTTCCTTAATTCCCTCAAACGGTCTCTCTTAACAGAGCAAGCTCAATGTCGGCGGGAGAGAGTTGGACTCGATAACCCGCAAGAAACCGTAGAACGGCTGGCTTCCAAGGGCGGTTCAACTGGCTGGGTCGCTGCACTTATAGTGGTCTTAAACGGCGTAGTTCGCGGGACGTACTAGCTCTGAATCCAATCTATTGCAGTTCTCAAATTCTGTTCTTATCTTATCTATGAGTGACTAAATTCCTCTCCAAAGTGGGGGGGAGTCGTTAACTGAGGTATATTGGTGTAACTCTACTTTATTTATACAAACTGAGGGAGCGATAAGGGGATAACTTGGCTGATTCATGAATGGCGTGATATGTCGGAACTGATCCCTCCGGGCGGGTCTACGGTAAGGCAGCCAATGGTACCGTTGGTATTTCTTCAACCGTGGGTTCCTGGTTACCGGAGGTAGTGCTCCCGGCGGTGATCCCAGATCCTAGTGAAACCTTTGTCAAGTACCCTTCTTCCGAAGGCACCCTTCGGCGACGGTTTGACTCCACTTAAACTCGTTCTCCCGGCGGGCTGAGCCTCCCGGCGAGCCATTCGTTAGTGTAGCGGCTTCACCTTCTCTAATCTCTTTTTGTTCTAGCTCAATTACTGCTCCCGGAGACACATATGTGCAGTGATCGTCCGGCGAGGATCTCCATCTGAAACATAAGTCCCGAGACTTAATCATCTGTCAAGTGACCGTCCGCCCGTAGAGTCAAAGTGAAGTGCTTTCTCCCGGCGGGTCTTGTCTGTCCCATATCCTCTCCTAGTGTAGTCCTTCTTCAGACGTGTCTTCTTCAACCCTCCCGGAGGGTGGTTCCTTATGAACGAATACTAGTCTGGCCTTTCTACCAATCCGAACTTGGTTACATTGTTTGCAACAAGGTTCCTCTTGATGATCTGATCTGAGTTGTACTCGGGACGGCTCAACGGTAAACTCAGCCGAGGTCTCCCGGCGGTTACTTTAGCCTGCCCGGCGGGCCGGAACTCAACTTTGAGTTGAGCCCGTCGCCCGCAAGTCCGATGCTCTCCCGTAAGGCCGATAGCTCTCCCGTAAGGCCGTGAAGCCGCCGGTAGAGTTCAGTCCTCTCGTAGAGAGTCCTTCTAAATTCAACATGGTTGTTCCTCCCAAGGCCCCGCTTAATAGTGTTCAGCCACTAAGACCAATAGTCCCTCTTGATCACCTCTAGCACTCCCGGAGCCTGGCGGTAAGCCAACTCTAGGAGCTCAACGGTTGACTCGACAACAAAGCGCCTCTCCCGTAAAGGAGCCACACTGAGTGCCGAGTAACTAGTGTCCCATTGACTTTCAGCCGTCATAGGCGTAGAATACCACTCCGAGGAGAGTGTACCCTCTCTAATCCTAGTCTCCCTTTGACCTTTAAATAGGTTCGAAATCGAAAGAAAACTGGTAGTTTTCAAGCGTGCTTTGGTGCACGCCCTATCAGCGGCGTCCTCGTTCTCCCACTCCGATCCCTCCTCGTCTCCCCACTCCGACCCCTATGGACGTCGATACTTGGCTGGAGGAGGACTTCGTGGAGGTTCCTCCATATAGTCCTCCCCCCGTCTCCGTAGAGATTCCCTCCAGGCGACGCAAACGTGCGCCGACTGTCGTCGTCATTTCGGATGACGAGGAGGAAGCTCCCGTCCGCGAGCCTTCTCCGCCGCTCCGCCGTTCTTCTCGCCCGCGCGCTTCGAGCGTGCATCGACACGCGTCGCCCGGCCCTTCTGTCCCACGCGGTCCTCGTGCAAACCGCTCTTCGCGTTCGCCGCCCCGGAAACGGGCCAAAAAAAAAACTACTCCCCATTCCCGGGATAGTTCGTCGGCAGCCGCTCCTCGTTTGCGGCCTGTTCCCGGGTGCGATCCCGTCGAGTTCTCTCGAGAGGGCCATCGCCGTATTGGGGCTGTCGTGCGGCAACTTCGTCCTCCGTGCCGTGGATGTGGGATTGCTCGGTTTTGTACCGAGGACACCGACCCAAACGAGCCTCGATCCAACAAACCGCGGACCTCGTGTTACTTCTGCAAGGAGAGACATGAGGGATGTCCTTCCTGGCGCGCGTTCAGCGACGCGTTTCACCATCAAGACCGGAGTGTCTTGAGGGGTTTCTCCTTCGAGTACTGGGAGCACCTGGGGAACGCGCTGTACCAGCCTTTGGAGTCCGATCCTCGCGTGGAGGACCTTTACGAGCTCTGTATGTGTTTCGTCGTTCTCTTCTTCTTGTGCGGGTTCCTTATTCTGCTCCTTTTCACTTTCTAGCGCGGCATACCTCGTACAGGACTTTCCTGTACGAGTTTCTTCCTCTCCAAAACACTGATCGGTCCTTCCGGCGCCACAAGCGCAAGCAGGAGAAGAAGGGTACGAGTGGTCCACCCCCGAACGGGTCTAGTGGACCTAAAATTCGCATTCCCCCTCCTACCTCCCACCGACGTTCCACACGCGCGCCCTCCGACCAACTCGAGGAAGGCGAGCTTCCAATCGCCGCTGACCCTCGGAATTACGACGAGGATTTGGATCCTGTCCCCCCTCCTTCACAGCAGGCTTCGACGAGTCATGGGCCAGGGACTGCCTCAGGGTCATCCGCGATGCCGGGTTCTTCGAACCCGGATTCCGCGTTCCCCACCGAGGTGGTCGTGGCGAGCATTGATGAACTGCCGCCCATCGAGATGCGCTTTCGCCGACCCGAGGAGTACGACGATGAGACGCTCATCGGGGACACCGCCGCCCTCACCGCATTCCTTCGTTCGGTCCCGGTCGAACTCCGAGCTCCGTTCTTGCATCGGATGTTGTCGACGGCTCAAGGGGCTTTGCTGAATTTGGGATTGGACGAGAACGAGTCGACGGAGGGGAAGGGGAAGGGGAAGGCCCGACAGGCGTGAAGGCAATACGGGTCGTTTTTCTTTTTTCTTTTTTGCATATCGAATATTCCGCGCCACGGCGCGCTGCGTTTCGTTGGGACTCTCTGTAGCCCAACCTTGTATATCCAAAAGTAGTCGTACTTTTTGCAATCAACGTGTTTTTTTGTTATTACGCGGGAAACCCTAAGGTTCCATACGAGGACGCCAAGGACTGTTTTTTTTTTTTGCGGAGACTGCCGAGGAAAGTTGAACCGTGGGATGGAAACTGCCAAATAGATAAGATTCGATTGTAAGGAAGATAGAAGCACATCATTGTCGGGTATCAGTGCAGGCCCGCCGCGGGTATCCCCTTCGAACTTTCTTCCCTTTCCGGGTTACTGTTCCCCTTCTCTAGTCCCTTCCCCGCTCGTGGCTTCCGAATGAATCCTGGCCCGGACTCTGTTCAGATAATCCGGGGCCAGGTGTGTCATGCGGGTGAGCGGGTCGATTACAAACAAGTCGTCCACAAAGGATCGCACCGGAATGTCCTCTAGCGGGGGCATGTCCGCGTATTCGTCTTCCTGGGGTTGTACCACTGCGCCTTCTGCTCGTCTCTGCCGGAGGAAGTTCCTCCTTGTGAAACGGCGGGCTCGGGTCGACCGTCGATGTTCGGGTTGTCCCCGGGGTCTGGCTACCTGCGCGAGCCAGAACCCGAAAGCTCGAATGTTGTCGCGTATAATCCGGAGCACCCAGTGCTCTGCGTAGTAGCGCGGGTTGCGTCCGCGTTGTCGTCGCGCGAGATGGTGAGGTTCCTGCGTGAACCACACAGCAAGGTATCCCGCAAGGGCTAGGAGAGCCAGGGCCCACAGCATGTTATAGAATAGCTGGCCTGCCGCTCCCCGTTGTTCGACGTCTTGTATGAATATGTTCATCTGCATATCTCGGGTTGGGTTCTCTGGTTGTCGTGTAGGTCGGGGCGGGTAGACTAGATTCTACCTTCTGTCAGCGACAGCCCTAGGTCGGCCTGACGGGATGTCGGTATGGAAATAACCCGGCCGGGACCTTTGTACGAATAACCCGGCTAGAACCCGGGGTGAACGCCGAGGAGGGGATATAGTCGGATAGCCACAATAAGGGGCGACGTCCGGCGTATGTCCGCTCGAGGTGGAGCCCGAAAAGACCCGAAGGCGGTATAGTACGCGCCCAGATAACCCGCACGTAGGGTTACCGATGAGAGGATGAACGATAGTATACTGAGAGTCGTTGCCCAGTGGTGAGAAGACGCTTCGTTGTTGCCAGGCCAAAGTATAGCTGGTATTGGACGAGGTAGAATCTAGAGTACAGGAAGATTCTACCTAGTATATATACTACTCTGCTAATTAGGTATCCAAGGTTTCATCTGAAATACCAATCGGCGTTGATGAGACAACGTATGGCACACAGGAGTGCGATCGAATATATCTCCACGGTGTATTAGCTTTTAGGGTTTGACACATGTCGGGTGTCCGATCGTCGATCCTTGAAATATCCCGGTCGGTTGTCAACACTGTCGATGTGAGTTACCGTCGTTTCAGGGATTATTCCGGGTCAGTCGCCGAGTGGATCCAGGAGTATTCCGGGATGTTCCTTTGGAGTTCGGTTGTCGTATGGAAAATGGGGTAGTAGGAAAGGAAATGAATGGGTTGTGAAAACCACGATTCATGACATATATCCCGATTATTTTGTGCCCAGGATTATCTTGTGTCTAGGATTACTCCACAGTCAGGCTAAATTCAGCGGGAAGTTTGGATAGGATTCTGTGCTCGGGATTATTTGGGAGCCGGATTATTGGGGCGGAAGGCATGGGATTAATTGCGCCACTGGGATTATTTGCACCGTAGCAGAAATTAAACCTGTTTCTTAGCTACGTGAAAATGTGTCGAGGATTAATTTTAAGTTGCGTGAACTTGTGTCGAAAATTAATCTTTGTTGCTGATATCACTGGCGATCAAGCAGGGATTGTAGATTATTGTTCCCTTCATCTTTATGGACGACTACAACTCATATGCTGACCAATAAAATTGAATAAATTGTATTTGCATCTAATTACCTATGCGGTGCATTTGACGTCCTCGCCCATTTTCCGCACGAATCCGGGCTGCTGCTCGGCGCTGTAGGAGGACCCGACGTTGCCAGCTTGCTGTTGTGGATATATGCCTTCAACAGGGACTCTTCACGCCAACTTCGCACCTTGTACGTCGGGTGGCCTGTGGCATGGTGATGGACAAGCCCAGTACGTGGCTCTGACCTCGTACGCGGCTAGCGAGAATCCATCAATAATCCAATCCTCGAAGAGGCGGTCAAAATTGAGATGGATTACTGTAGAGTTTCGTTCAATTCGGACCCGGGTGTGACCTGTGACCCGACCGTCCGAACTTGAGTTTTCGTACATTACCAGACCGGGCTGTGACCGAAAAAAAAAGTTTGTACATAGCCCAAAAAGGCCTGAAATCACGACAGAAGCCTAAGAGTAGCTCCTCATATGTCTTCAGTCTTCAATGCAACACTGAAACGGGCCACGGCAGAGCACCCGGGGTCCAGAGGGAATATATTACACCAGTCTCTTTTTTCCACAGTGGTAACAATGTAGCAGTCCCCAGGATGCATTAGAGGATGCATACTTGTACTCTCCACCCGCAATTCATACTGAATTTGCCGCGCGCAACGGTGGGAATCCAACAAGCGAGGGCAAAAAGGCCGATCACCTCACAAATGCCGGTTTGTGAGAACGCCGCGGCTTCCTAGTCTCTTTAGTATAAACCTACAACTAAAAACTCGTACTTTGCTTGTTGTAGCGGCTTCCCCGATCAAGCGCGCTTGCGCGCGCGCAAAACTTGGACTTTTTGAGCCATTTCCGCCAAATTTGTGACTTTTCCTGAACATTCGGACATCCTCTCGGTGACCTGTGACCAGACCGAAAAAGTTCATACATTTTGGGCCCTGTGACCTGTGACGTCCGAATTGAATGAAACTCTACAGTATGGGAGGATTATGCTCTTTTAAAATCGACTCCATTTCATTTTGGCTCCCCGCCTCAAACCCATAAAATAACCCGCACAAGGTAAGCTCTCCCCGAATGAATTCCAATTAAAGTACGTTAGCACTCGAATTTTTTATAGTCAGTCTACGCCACACGGCACGAATGCATCCTCGGCGCCGGCTTCTCTGGATGAAGCCAAAATTAAATCGAGGTACGCATCCGATTTATTCATTCTCGTACATACCTAGAATTCACGCTGACCGATTTTTTCACAGCTTGATTTGGATCGCATTCCCCCCGCCTTCCAGTTTTTTGCCCCTTCAAATCATCAAGTCCTCAAACAATTGAGACGTTGGTGAGCTTTAATTCACGCAGCGATTGCGATTCGACTCCACGCGCAATCTTTGCATACTACATAATCAAGATCACAAGGTAATTTTTCTGGGGAACGTGTATTTATTCAAAGCTATGCACGGACACTAGGATCTGTAGGTCTAAGAACTCGGGAGGAGACGCCGCGGGGTCTGAATGTGCCGCAGCGTGCAGCGTGCGCAGACGCCGAAGTGTGCACACACTCGGCCCGCGCAACTCCCGCTTGCTCACGTGCGCGAGGACTCCATCGTCCACAGCGAGATACCCGCGCCATGCCGAATGCGAGTCTGGGCAGAAGGTGTGCGGCGGTGCGAGGGCGGGGGGACGAGGGATGGGGCGTGGTGGGTGGGAGGAGAAGAGGAAGGAGAAGGGGAGGTGCGGTGCGGGCGGGTGGGGAGAGGAGAGTGAGCGCGCGATGCCGAGCAGCGCAGTGCAGGTACGAGTACGCGCCCGCGCACCTCCCGTACGCAAGCAGGACTTGCGGTGCGGCGCGCGGGACTCGACGCGCATGCGCAGCTGCATCCCCGCCGAGTGCGAGTTTGCGCAGACGGCAATTGGTGCCGTCTCGCATCGACTCGATAGTGCGCGCGGGTGCGGCGTGTGTACGTATACGAGAGCGGGGGACGACGAGGGATGGGGTGATGTGGGTGAGGGTGGGGAAGAGGGATACGGGGAGATGGGTAGATGGGGTGGCTTGCAGCGCAGCGCGGGGACTCGGCGCGCACACAAGTGCATCCGCGCGGAGTACAGGCAGACGGAATCTAGTGCCGTCCGCACTCGACTCGACGGCGTGGGTGTGCGGCTGTGTACGCGAGGGCGGGGAGAGAAAGGAAGGAGGGGGGGGCGGGGCGAAGGCGGGCTCGAGGGAGGGGGAGGGACGGGGACGAGATGCAAGATAAAAGAGAAGAGAGGGAGCTAAGTACGCACCTCCTTCCTGGACGCCGCCACTCACGTTCCCCGAATCGGTGTGTGAGTGAGTGAGCGAGTGAGTAGGGGATGACGGGGAGGGGCGGTACGACATACCTCGTGCCCGTGCTCTTTCCATGATACTACCAACCCCCGAATTTTCTGGACTGGCTACAGCGAGGGGGGTGGTGTGGGCGTTAAGGCAATGAGGTTACGCGGGTTTGAGGCGGCGTGAGCGTCGGGTCCGTGTCGTCACGTTTCTACACGGGCGAGGGGATCAGTATGCGTGCATGTAGGGGGGAATCGCTAGGAGGAGAGCGGAATGAGGAGAGGGCAGCGGGGCGCGGCTCGGGAATGCACAAGCGCGGGCCCAACGCGCGCGCAGACGCGATGCCGAGTCTGCCCGCACACGCTACGGTTGTGACCCTCTTCGCGGCCACTTGACGCGCAAGGCATCCATGTGCAGAGATACACCCACACTGAGTGCGCTCGAGTACAAGGTCTACTCAAGCCAACGGCGACAGCGCGGGCGGGGGTGCAGGTGCGGTGGTGTACACGAGGGCAAGGAAGGCGTACGGAGAGCGGAGACGAGGAAGGATAGGGTAGGGAGACGATGCAGATGGGGGTCGTGGAAGGCGATGTGATGCCAAAAAATGGTACCTCAGCAGGGCTGACGTTCCCCATCCGCGCAGGCAGCGCTTGTACACGGCGCCGCGGTGAATGAGGTGGGTAAGTAGAGAGGTGGCGGTATGCGGGTGTACGCACCTAGTTCCCCAAATGAAGCGGCTTGTGCCTCGCTTATCAGGCTCTCGTGGTGCTCGTTCCGCGCGCAAGAGACTGGACAAAGAACAAGGGAGTATGAGGAAGGGAAGAAGGAAGTGAATGAGAGACGTACCGTACGGGGAGTCGCCGCGCGCAGCATCAAGCAGGAGGTTGTGCAACGAGGGAAGGGTGAAAACGTCCTTCTCCCATTGAGTCCGAGAGGAATCTACAATGCGTGTTTGCTGGCAGTACTCGTCGTTTGCTCGAGGCTCCACTAGCCCGAGTACAGGTTGAGGGATAGAAAGCGGGTGCTCCATGGTAGCCACTGTCGCCGTTGGCGGACGTCGACGTGGAGCAGGAAGGGCGCTGAGGGAGACGGCGCGGGAGGAGCTGCCAAGGAGGCGGATGGCGGTAACGGCGGTGCAAAGGTGGGAGAGAACGGGCTTGAAGGGGAGGCAGAGGAGTTGAGCAGCACGGGCTTGAGTTGGGCAGGGATTGGGCACGAAGAGGGACGAAGAAGAGGAGCGGCGTTGGTCTTGGCGCGAGAAGTTATCGGCCCTTTCGGCCGCTCGTTCCCTTCGCCTTTCACCATGACACCCTCAACCGCCAGACTCCGATAAACCATAGACTTGCGGGCTGAATCGTATGCGCAAGTCCCAGCGGATGCACCTCAATACTCTCTTTTTCCTCCTCTTTTGCTGTTCTCTGTTGCTTGGGCAGTCTCCAGAACATGTCCCGACCTCTCCGAGTCTGCGCTGAAATCTATCTACAAACCTATTCTTCTTGTCCAATTCCGCGGTGAGCTCATTTATCCTCCTACAAGTTAATATAGCTCTTTTAGTCTGTGGTCTACTTCAGCATCCCAGAGCGCAGCCTGTATTTCGCACGAGACAAAGCGGCCTTGGGCTCGCAAAACCAGGATACCGGTAGGGACTTTTCTAGGGCTTCACGAGCTCTTCTGGACCGTTCAATCTAACCACTGCGCGCAGTTTGGCTTCAACTGGTGCAAGGTACGCAATTCATTAATCGGTCCTTTTATTTGGACTTACTTCGGCACTTCAACGGCCTCGAACTGTGTTTCAATGACTTCAAAATTCAATGACGACCCTTAAACTCGATCTCAACTGGACTCAAACCGCGATTAAAACACCCTCTAAAGCCTCTCGGTCGTATCCCCTGTCGAATTACTCTCAAATTCTGGCGCTTTTATGGATGAGAACCAACTTCATTCGCTCTGTATTATCTTGTAACTGCCTAACCCGACATCCAGGATTGACCGCCAACTTGCCTTGGTTTCTCGCCAACGGGCTTCACGGTGCATTACTCTGGAGTGCCTTACTTTGGAGTGCCTTGTCAGCCTCATGCCGCCCTCCCTCGGAATCCTGTTTGACTTTTACTTCAAGACTCGGATTTTTGTTGCCTAGCATAATATGTATGTGTTCGATTAACCACATCCCTTCCTGAATCTGACTTTTTATTTGTTTACAGGGCTTGAACCGCCCTTCCTGTGGACTACTTCCTGGACCAGATTGGCCTCCCCGAGTTTCAATAGCTTCAAACCTTCAATGCCCTGACCGGTCGACCTTGCCGTATTCTTCAACCGAGGATGCTGCAATTTCGCCTTTTAACTCATTTGCTTGCTTCTTGAACTTTTTTAGGGCTTCGCTAGCTCTTCTGGACCCTTCAATCTAACCACTGCGTAGTTTTGGCTTCAGCTGGGCAAGGCACGCAATTCACCGTTGCTTTTGTTAGGTTGCTCATAAATGACTGTGAATTAATTTCACCTCTATTTGGTTTACTTACTTCGGCACTTCAACGGCTTCAATTTGCCCTTCAACGACCTTCAAAATTCAATGGCGACCCTCAAACTCAAACTTAACTGGACACCGTGATTCAAGCACCCTTTAAGCCTCTCGGTTGTATTCCCCGTCGAACTGCTCTTGAATTCTGGCGCTTTTATGGGTAAGAACCCCTTCATTTGCTCTGTATCATCTTGTGACTAACTAACCCGACCTCCATGATGGACTGCCAGCTTGCCTTTCTTCCTCGCAAACCGGCTTCACGGCGTGTTGCTCTGGGTTTCCTTGTCCTGGCTCATGCCGCCTTCGGAATGTCGTTTGACTTTTACTTCAAGACTCGGACTTTTGCTGCCTAGCATAATATGTACGTATTCGATTCACCGCATCCCTTCCTGAATCTGACCTTTTTATTTGTCTACAGGGCTTGAACCACCCTTCCTGTGGACGACTTCCTTCACTGGATTGGCCTCCCCGAGCTCAAACCTTAAATGCCCTGACTGGTCGACCTTGCTGTACCCTTTCTGCGAGGACAATTATTAGTTATTGTCAAATATCATGGTGTGTGCTTACACCTCTGCTTCATCGCATTGACACTGACCTCCTGCGCCCACCAAAGACCTCCCTTGAGCGGCCCTTGGCTTAAATTTTGCGCATTTACTAACCACTTTAGATTACCGACCATATATCTCACATACATTTTGGTACGCCCGCCAATTTTCCCATTCTCTATCTTACTGACCCTCAATTGCATCACAGACTTCCAGCCCAAATTCCCCGTCTCTGATGGGACAGTTGTCTTTGCTAGGGTTTGAAGTGAGCACAACAAGGGATAAGGCAGGTGTGTATCTCGCTTAGGGCAGCTGTATAGTAGTCCAAGCATGAAAATTTACAGCTGGCCAAGTGTCCAGTGTTTTGTGACAAAACTCTGTAGGTAAACCAGTGAACTCACATCATCTGTCATTCAAAATAATCAATGCAGTAATATCTGGACCTGAACTCCAGAAACTTCAAACAAAAGGCTCTTATGTGTATGTGGCTCAGTGCACAAACTTACTTTTTCCATCCAATGGATGCATACTTTCGCTCTGTATGTACATCAACGGTTTATCACAGGCATTTCATTGCAAAAATTGGAATTTCAATGAATAAATAATTGTTTCACCAGGTGCACTCATCAACATCACTTTCTGCTATTTCCTTTGTACAATGCCCAGATTACGCATAGTATTCATGGTGTCTGGATGATTCTTGCCCAGAACCTGCTTCTGTTTCTCTAGCACAATACCCATGAGCTCTTTGGCCTTCTGATGTTCTCCCAGGTCTGAGTATGACTTGGCCAGATTACCCATAGTACGCAGGGTGTGTGGATGATCATCACCCAGAAGCTGTTTCTGTTTCTCTAGCACAATATCCCTGAGCTTCTTGGCCTTTTGATACTCTTGCAGGCGTGAGTATGAGCTGGCCAGATTACCCATGGTACGCAGGGTGTCTGGATGATTGTCACCAAGAACCTGTTTCCGTTTCTCCAGCACAATACCCGTGAGTTCTTTGGCCTTCTGATGTTCTCCCAGGTCTGAGTATGACTTGGCCAGATTACCCATAGTACGCAGGGTGTGTGGATGATAATCACCCAGAAGCTGTTTCTGTTTCTCCAGCACAATAACAAGGAGTTTTTTGGCCTTGTGATGCTCTCCCAAGGCAGAGTATGAGTTGGCCAGGTTACCCATGGTACGCAGGGTGTCTGGATGATTGTCACCAAGAACCTGTTTCCGTTTCTCCAGCACAATACCCGTGAGTTCTTTGGCCTTTTGATGCTCACCCAGGTCTGAGTATGAGTTGGCCAGATTGCCCATGGTACGCAGGGTGTCTGGATGATTGTCACCCAGGAGCTGTTTCTGTTTCTCCAGCACAATACCCGTGAGTTCTTTGGCCTTTTGATGCTCTCCCAGGTCTGAGTATGAGTTGGCTAGATTACCCATGGTACGCAGGGTGTCTGGATGATTGTCACCAAGAACCTGTTTCTGTTTCTCCAGCACAAGACCCTTGATTTCTTTGGCTTTTTGATGCTCTCCCAGGTGGAAGTATGAGCTGGCCAGATTACCCATGGTACCCAGGGTGTCTGGGTGGTTGTCACCCAGGAGCTGCTTCCGTTTCTCCAGCACATCTTCTAGTAGCTTCTCAGCTTGTCTGTATTTTCCACCTTCCAAAAATATTATTACATATTCATGCCTGAAAACTAGAGCTACTTCTACATCCATCTGTATAGCCAAGTTGACATGTGGACACAATAGCAGACTTGTCAATTGTATATTCTGCTGTGGGCGTTCTGAAATAGCCATGCCAAGTATAGAACCCATGGTGGACATGTATCTTTTTGGATTGTGGACTGTTGCTTGACTCCAAGCATGTACTAATGGATGGATGGAAAATATCTTCTTCTCTGCATCAAAGCTAATCAATGAATAGGCTTGCACCTCATTGGTAGCATCCAAGAACTGCAAAGAGTCCCATTCACCAGTTGGCCCCAGAAAATGTGAGAGGAATTCCAGAGGCTCCTGTAGTTCTTCTTTGGATGGACCACCAGAAGGAAACATGTACTTGGATGCATAGCTGAAGATTTCCTCTGAGATTCCATTATGATGGAGGAATGAACAATGCTGCAGGAACATGGCAGCTGGTGGTGTGAGCCGGTCAAAACTCATCTGCCATGTTGTGTACACCGTCCAGGCATAACCATCATGTGACTGAGCAGGCTTTTCACTGAGTAGTCTTGCTTGGTTTTTTGTATAAAGACCCAAGTAGCTGTCAAGATCTTGAGATTTTGATATGAATGCGCCAGCCTGGACAATTGCCAGAGGTAGATAGTGCAATGACTACAGAAGCGTTAAGAAATTGAATGAGTACCAAAGTCTAACTGTCTTACCTTCACAATTTCTGTTGCAATTTGTTCAGTATGAATTGTGGCCTTCTGTAAAGCACTCTTGAGCAACAAGGTCACTGCATCTTCCTCTTCCATGTCCGACACAAGGCAGTGGGATCCAGCATAAACACGCAGTCCTGGATTTCGAGAGGTGATAATGATATTCCCATGATTGCACTGAGGAATAAAATCATTCAGATTGATGCTTGGATCATCTGCATTGTCAAAGAAAAGTAGCCATTCTTCAACTTTGCTGGTCAGCCAGAGTAAGCCATCTTGTGGAGAATCTCCAAGATTTTTCAGAACAGCTATGTTCTTGAGGCCTGTATCAATTGTTGCAATGGTGCTGGTGTCAATGAAAAAGATGTCTGAGAAGCTAGAACATAGAGCTAGATCAACAAACAGTTCCACATTGGATGATCAAGCTTACTAAGATGATGCTTCATCTATGAATTTCAAGGCAATCTGTGTCTTTCCAGCACCTCCAAGTCCATGCAGGACATAAATGTGTTGGGTTCCCGTGTTAGAGGCGAAGAAAACATGCATTTTGTCAAGAATATCCTGTCTGCCTTGAAAGATTCTTGATGGAGGAGGACAATAATTGGCAAATTGAGATGCCTGGATGTTGCGAAGCTGCAATGCTTGTTCTGGAGCAAGTGTGGCTTGCAGATTAGGCACAATTAACTGTCCCGCAGTGATATGCACAATGGGACCTTCCCCAGCCCCACCAGAGCCACCATGCAGGTGTGCCTGACCCCCGGTACCGCCTTGGCCACCTATGCAAAATGAGCAATTCCCTTGATGTCTCAAGAAACGCAATCCCGCACCAGTAATGTAGAGTGATCGAGATTCATCATCTGAAAGCATGATGCCGTGCCAACCTTGGGAGGCAAGCATATCAACCACTGGCAACATTTACACAGGAGCCAGACTGACCAAAAGAACAGAGGACTGCAGTAGTGGAGGTGGAGGCTAAGGAGACGACACGCAACGTGGGAGACACAAAGACAAAGCTTCTTTTCGTGATCGGGTCCCGGGTGCCGATCTTTATCAGCGCAATCTTATTCAATCACAAATGCGCCCCAACTTTCCGAAAGTTGGGGGCACAAATCGGGGACAAGTTGGGGTCAAAATTCTATATATGAAACACCCTAATGCTACTCGAATCAAAGTTCAAACTTTCGGCAAGTCTTCATTTTATTTATTCGTGTCATCGCACACAATGTTGGTGAGTTCTACTTCGAAGTTCATTTACATTCATTATTTCCAGGATATTGACTTGAGTTCCAGATTCAAGTTCAATTGAACGCCAACTCAGCTTCACCCTGCTTTGCAATGGCTCGGGTTCCAATTATGAGCCCTCCATTCGTTTAATTTCGTTCCCTTTTACTCACCTCCATCGCTCTCAGTACTGGGTTCCCGCCCGCAGCTCAACCCAACCTATCCGTCCCGAGGTAAGCACAGCTCTCATTTCAATCTCCGTCGCATTACTCACCTTGCTTTTGTTTCGTTCACCCAGACTAGACTGATGTTCGACTCGAAGATCCCTCCCCCCCACAAAATTCCGCAGCGCCGCGCTCGAACTGCCCAGGTAAGCTTTGGTCTTCATTCAACTCAATTTGAATTTTGTTTCATCTCACCTTACAGTACTCTCTTCGCAGCCAAATGTCGACTCAGTTTCATTTTGGTTCCCTCCTCAAACCCATAAAATAACCCGCACAAGGCAAGCTCTCCCCGAATGAATTCCAATTACTATAAAGTACTTACCACTCGAGTTTTTACGAGTCAGTCTGCGCCGCACGAATGCGTCCTCGGCGGCGGCGTCGCTGGATGAAGTCAAAATTGAATCGAGGTACGCATCCGATTTATTCATTCTCGTACCTACCTAGAATTGAAGCTGGCCAATTTTTTCAAATTTTTTACAGCTTACATAATTTGGATCGCATTCCCCCGCCTTCGTGTTTTTTGCCCCTTCGAGTCATCAAGTCCTCAAACAACCAAGACGTTGGTAAGCTTTTAATTCACGCGGCGATTCAACTCCGCGCGCAATCTTTACATACGAATCAAGATCACACAGGTAATTTTTCTGGGGAACGTGCATTTATTCAAAGCTACGTACGGACACTCCGGACTCGGGACGAGACGCCGCGGGGTGTAAATCTGCGGCAGCGTGCAGCGTGCGCAGATGCTGAAGCGTACGCACGCTCGGCCCGCACGCTCGGCCCGCGCAACTCCCGCTTGCCCCCGTGCGCAGGGACTCGCGCATTCCGCACGCCGCGCGGAGTGCGAGTCTGGGGTCTGCCAGAAGGTGTGCGGCGGTGCGAGGGCGGGGGAGACGAGGGAGGAGATGAGGAAGGAGATGGTAGGTGGGAGGAGAAGAGGAAGGAGATGGCGGAGAAGAGGAGGTGCGGTGCGGGTGGGGAGAGGAGAGTGAGGGTGAGATGCGCTACGGCGATGCGGAGCAGCGCAGTGGATGCACGAGTCCACGTCCATGCGCATGCGCCGAGTGCGAGTTTGTGCAGACCGCAACTGGTGCCGTCTCGCATCGACTCGACAGTGTGCGGGTGCGGCGTGTACCTATACGAGGGCGGGGGACGACGAGGGATGGGGTGGGGCGGGTGAGGGTGGGGACTAGGGATATGAGGGGAGATGGGTAGATGGGATGGTGCAGCGCGCCGCGAGGACTCGGCGCGCACACAAGGTACGGGCAGACGGAATCTAGTGCGGTCTGCACTCGACTCGACGGCGCGGGTGTGCGGCGGTGTACGCGAGGGCGGGGACGACGAGAGAAAGGAAGGAGGGGAGGCGGGGAGGTGAAGGCGGGCTCGAGGGAGGGAGGGAGACGGGGACGGGATGTAAAATAAAAGAGAAGAGAGGGAGATAACTACGCACCTCTCATCTCCTTCCTGGACGCCGCCGAATCCGCGTGTGTGAGTGAGTGAGAGAGTGAGTCGGGGATGACACGGAGAGGCGGTACGACATACCTCGTGCCCGTGCCCTCTTTCTCCTTGACCGCCGAATCAGCGGGACTTGATCCAGTGAGGGTGGCAGTGTGGGCGTTGGAGCGACGAGGTTGGGGTGCGTTTGACCGCTGTGAGAGGGTAGCGTCTCGTCACGTTTCTGCGCGGGCGAGTGGGTCAGTATGCGTGCGCGTACGGGGGAGCGCTGGGAGGGCAGTGGGACACGGCTCAGGAATACGCGACCGTGGACCCAGCGGGCGCGCAGATGCGATGGCGAGGCCGGCCGCGCGGGAACGAGTCCGCGATAGTGCGGGGACTCGGTAGTCGGCTGCCACCTTCTCCGCATGCGGGGACTCGACCCACACAGCATCCGCGTGCGCTGATATACCCGCATCGAGGGCGATTGAGGAAGCGCAGCCGGGACCTGGTAAGTCTACCCCAGTCGATGGCGACAGCGCGGGCGGGGTGCGGGTGGGGCGGTGCACACGCGGGCGGAGACAGCGAGGGATAGCGTGGGGCGGCGAAGGAGGCAGATGGGGACGATGGAGGGGATCCGATGCAAAAAAAAAAAAATAGAAGAAGAAAAAAAGAGAGCAGAAGGTACATACGATCTCCTTCCCATCGAGCAGGGCTGACGTTCCCCGCGCCCGTGCAGGTAGCGCATGTCGACCGCGCTGTAATAGGTGAGGTGGGTGAGTAGGAGGATGAGGCGCTATACAGGTGTACGCACCTTGTTCCTGAGATGAGCGGTCCCCGCCGCGTGTGCCTTGCTCTATCCGGCCCCCGTAGTGCTCGTTCGCAGCCGCGGCAGCGTCGGCGGCTTGCTTGGCGGCGTCAGCGTGCTGTGAGTGTGAGTAAGTAAACAAAGAAGAAAGGGGCGATGCAAGCACGTCAGACGTTTGAGTGAGTGCACGCGCAAGAGACTAGACAAAAAACAAGTGAGTGTGAGGAAGAAAATCAGTAAGGCAATGAGAGGCGTACCGTATGGGGAGTCGCCGCGCGCACTATAACGCAGGAGGTTGTGCAGCGGGGGGAGGGTAAAAAGGTGGGCTGAGTCCGAGTGGAATCTACGACGTGTGTATGTGTTGGGAGTACTCGTCGTCTGCTCGAGGTTCCACTTGAGTATCGGTTGAGGGAGACAGAAGCAGGTGCTCCGCGGTATTCATTGTCGCCCATGACGCGGACGTTGACGCTGAGATAGGAAGGGCGCTGAGGGAGATGGTGCGAGAGCAGGCAAGGCAGAGGACGAGGAGGGCGGTAACGGCGGTTGCAAAGGTGGAAGAGAACGGGCTTGAAGGGAAGGCAGAGGAGTTGTGAGTTGGGCAGGGATTGGGCACGAAGAGGGACGAAGAGGGCGTTGGTCTTGGCGTGAGAAGTCATCGGCCCTTTCGGCCGGTTGTTCCGTCCCGCTCTGCTTTCACCACTCACCTTCATGATCAACCCAAATGAATTATGAACCTATGCATAGACTTGCGGACCGGAACATCTGAATCTTGTATACAAGTCCCAACACTGCTCAGCAAACGGAAGTAAGTACAGTAAATCGCACCCGCGATGAGATGCTTATTCGCATCTGCGTAGAACAGGTCACAGCGCTGGGCCCTCAATTTAATGGGGGTTTAAGTTGTCTGCGCTATTCAAAGTATTGTAATATCCTTAAAGCGGCCGAAAAACCCGATCTGATACTTCGGATTTAAGGCTCGGTGAAATCTAATCCCTAATCTAATCTATCATAATCCAAATATAGCTGGACTAAACTTGAAGTATCGTTGCGCCTTTGGCGAGCCACTAAGTGCAACATTTAAGATAAGGAATAAAAGGCCTTGAAACAAGGTCCAAAACTTCAGTTTTAAAACACGTAGATATTGTTCTAGATACTTTACCTTTCGGGTTACGTTTAAAGCACACTGAAACGGCAAAAAGAAAATCTCATTTAAAAGTGCTTGAAACTGAATACGAAACTTCAAATTTCAAGCAGCTTTAAACTCATTGGCAGATCATCTGCAGATGATCTGCAGACCGTCATCATTCATCGTCGGTAGGGGGTATGTATAGGTCTGCAAATATACACTAATACTTTGCCCACGACGACGGTCTGCAGATGAGTTTAAGGTTGTTTACAGCCGATCCGGAAAGTAATGAGAATGTCAATTTTTTTTTCACGCGCTTCCCGATTTAGAATTTCCCAAAGGGGAACCGCTCCGAGGCCACCGACGCGTCTTCAAGCAGCTTCCTCTCAACATTCCTCCCTTCTCTCCTCGCCTTGTTCACCACTCTCCTCCAGACCGTCACCATAGTCAATCATAAAGAATGTCCCGATGTCAAGTCCCATCGTCTTGCGCGCGCCCCGCTCGGACCATCTTCTCGCACCAACAATGCTTTCGTTCGCGGCGTGCGGTATAGTTTGGGAGCGGAGATGAGTCTGGATGCGCGTCAGGTCGCTGAGGCTCTTGTGGACTCGCTCCGATGCATACCAGAAGATGCTGTGAGTGACCAAGGAAATCGCTTCATATCGCGCGCTAAATGCATATCAGAAGATTGCTACACGCCGCACCAAAGCGCCGCATGAAGATCTAAAGCTGCAGCACAAGGTGCCCTCCTGCAATGTGTGTATTGCGCACGGTATATTCTGGTATAATTGACGTTCAAATCACAGGCATAACACCTGTCTTTCTTTCATATCCCGCGTGCATCTCCCGTCGACCTTGTGCTACAGTAATCCTCTGCTGCACCACACTCAGGGCTTCATTATATCATGCTGGTTAGTTTGTTCGTGAGCTGGGTGGCTACATTGTATGATGGAATTCATTCGCTATCTACTTGTGTGATGTGAGTGACCGACACACCACGTCTGCAAACCGTAGGCATAGGGCTGGACCATCGTCTATTCTTAGACGACGAGCTGGAGCGGTTTCACCGACTCAGGCGAAGCTTAGACTTGACTCTGCAGTACACAGATGCGCACAAGGTCTCGGTTCAAATATGGTCAACTATCGACCGGAATATGATGGGTATGTAAATAAATAAATCGTTCGTAGAAGCTCATGGTATCAAATGTATTACAGGTACGAAGGCTACATAGTGACCAGGGTATATTCCAAGTTGTGGAGGGGAAGGAGGGGGGTTTCATGAAACATGGAGGCGCCCGTGGCTGACAGGCCATGGAATTTCGAGCAGCCCATCAAGAAATCGACGCGTTTGACGCCGTGACTCTTCTCCTCTGCGTAGCCGCGATGCCCGCGCAAGCACATGTAGCGGTGGGTATACACCTCCGTAACATGACGCTGGAGTTTCTGCGGACCCAGCCCGTGGAATTCAACAGAGTGTCGGCACTTAGAAATGGCAGCTACGGCCATAAAAACTCGCTCGAACATCCGCCCAGAACTTGGAGTACCTCCACAAGGATTCATTTCATGCCGATTTATGCTTGCGTCCTCCTGGTTCATATGTTGGTTCATCAAGGCAAATAATTTTCGCGGCGTACAGCGCGGAAGGGACTTGGATGAAAGGGTGATACAGCTGTTTTGTAAAAGATAGAGGGGTTTCGTAAATCACTGATGCTCATTTTTTGCTTACCTTTGTTGACCGAAAAGCGCCCCACAACGACATCATCATTCGCCGCTGGTCTTTATATCCAGTCAATTCATGTTCTGCATAGTGCTAAAACCACACCCAAGTATTGTATGCACAGTGTCAAATAAAGGAGCATTTTGAACAACAATTTTGCCTGAGTTCGGAGCAAGTTCTGAGCGTCGGTGTCAACAGCCGAAGATCAATTGGTCAACAAAGGTAAGCAGGAAACGAGCATCAGTGATTTACGAAACCCCTCTATCTTTTACAAAACGGCTGTATCGATGCGACAAGGGGACGGTGTCGGTTCTGCTGGTGATGAGCGGGCCGTGGTAAAGAGCTGGTGAATGGAAGAGGGAATAGGAGCGTAGGAGCAGAATGGGAGGGAAGAGGGGGAGGTGCAGGTGCGGGTATCTTGAGGTCAAAGATGATTTCCATTGTGTGATATTGAGGAAAATGTGGGCTGCAAGGCCGGGTAAGCACAAAAGAGGCAGTAAAAGAGGCAGTTTCCGAACTGGTTGTATTTGAACAGGAGATATAGAGCGACACTAGATTGGGTTTTGTACATCGTTAGCGTGCACATGATGTGAAGCGGGCAAAACTCACTAGGCTCTCTACGCGGCTTTGACTTCCGCTTCTTCTTTCTCGCTGAACTGCTTCACCTTTCTCTCCTCTTGATAAGCCCTGGACTTGAGGCAGACGAGGTACGAAGATTGAGGTGCACAGAGTTGTCGACTTGGATTCCAGCTCCTTCTGACCATTACCGAGCTCCGTGGAGCCTCTTGTGTCATTGGCATCGTCGCTAGTGTCGATGGCATCGTCTGCAGGGCCGCTGGGCAGTCACAGGAGGGCGGCGGAGCGAGGGGAGCAAAGGGAGAGAGCATGAAGCATACGCAACTGGTTCCCCTTCGGGAAATTCTAAATCGGGAAGCGCGTGAAATTTTTTTGTCATTCTCATTACTTTCCGGATCGGCTGTAAACCTCAAGTTTCATATCGAGTTTCAAACACTTTTAAATGCGATTTTTTTTTGCCATTTCAGCGTGCTTTAAACGTAACCCGAAATGTGAAGTATCGATGACGATATCTATGTGCTTTAAACCTGAAGTTTTGGAACTCGTTTCAAGACCTGTTATTCGTTATCTTTCATATTGCATTTTCTAGCTCACCAAAGGCGCAACAATACTTCAAGTTTAGTCCAGCTTTATTTGGATTATGATAGATTAGATTAGGGATTAGATTTCGCCGAGCCTTAAATCCGAAGTATCAGATCGGGTTTTCGGCCGCTTTAAGTATATTACGATACTCTGAATAGCACAGACAACTTAAACCCCCATTAAATTGAGGGCCCAGCGCTGTGGGTGCGGATATAAGTCGTTGGCAGGGGTACGCGGGATGCCGTTGCACAACGTCGAAGTGACACAGTGATAGACCGTGATGGGCACCGGTTGGGAAGGGCGCATCGGGTGCATTGGAATTGGGAGGAGAAATTTGAGATCAACAGAAGGAGGTATGTGCGGATGGCAAGAAAGAGTGAATGGAAGTGAAGAAAAAATTGATGGAAAGTGCAAACACATCTAGGATCGAGCCAATTCACAAAGTCCGAGGCACGAAACAATGCGTGTGAAGAGTGGTACCAATATACCACGATCATTTACTTAGCCTTAAAGGGATTGTGGTGTGGGGAAGTTGACACCGCGCGAGTCGCGAGCATTGCAACAATAGTTTCAATGTGGGACTTGGAGGCTGAATGGGAGCCGGGGGTGACGGGAAAAGGACTGGGACGAGCTTCGGCCCAAGGACAACCCAGGGCAAGATTTCAATAAGTATTAATGTTGCACTGATAAAGATCGGATAAAGATCGGCACCCGGGCGACTCCCCGATCACGAAAAGAAGCTTCGTCCTTGTGTCTCCCACGTTGCGTGTCGTCTCCTTGTCCTCCACCTCCACTACTGCAGTCCTCTGTTTCTTTGGTCAGTCTGGCTCCTGTGGAAATGTTGCCGGTGGTTGATATGCTTGACTCCCAAGGTTGGTACGGCATCATGCTTTCAGATGATGATTCTCGATCACTCTACATTTCTGGTGCGGGATTGCTTTTCTTGAGACGTCAAAGGAATTGATCATTTTGCATAGGTGGCCGAGGTGGTCCAGGGGGTCAGGCACACCATGCTGGTGGCTCTGGTGGGGCTGGGGAGGGTCCTGTTGTGCATATCACTACGGGACAGTTAAATGTGCATAATCTGCAAGCCACACTTGGTCCAGAGAAAGCATTGCAGCTTCAGGCATCTCAAATGGCCAATGATTGTCCTCCTCCATCAAGAATCTTTCAAGGCAGACAGGATATCCTTGACAAAATGCATGATTTCTTCACTTCTAACAAGGGAGCCCAAGGCATTTATGTCCTGCATGGACTTGGAGGTGCTGGAAAGACACAGATTGCTCTGAAATTCATAAATGAAGCATCATCTCAGTAAGCTTAATCATCCATTGTGGAACTGTTTGTTGATTCTGTTCTATGTTATAGCTTCTCAGACATCTTTTTTATTGACGCCAGCACCATTACAACAATTGATACAGGCCTCAAGAGCATAGCTGTTCTGAAAAACTTTGGAGATTCTCCAAAAGACAGCTTACGATGGCTGACCAGCAAAGTTGAAGAATGGCTCCTTTTCTTTGACAATGCAGATGATCCAAGCATCAATCTGAATGATTTTATTCCTCAGTGCAATCATGGGAATATCATTATCACCTCTCGAAATCCAGGACTGTGTGTTTATGCTGGATCCCACTCCCTTGTGTCGCACATGAAAGAGGAAGATGCAGTGGCATTGTTGCTCAAGAGTGGTTCACAGAAGGCCACAATGCGTACTGAACAAATTGCAACAGAAGTTGTGAAGGTAAGACAATTAGACCTGAGTACTCATTCAATTTCTCAGCACTTCCGTAGGCATTGCACTATCTACCTCTGGCAATTGTTCAGGCTGGTGCATTCATATCAAAATCTCAAGATCTTGATGGCTACTTGGCTCTTTATACAAAGAACCAAGCACAACTACTCAGTGAAAAGCCTGCTCAGTCTCATGATGGTTATGCGTGGACGGTGTACACAACATGGCAAATGAGTTTTGACCGGCTCACACCACCGGCAGCCATGTTCCTGCAGCATTGCTCATTCCTCCATCATAATGGAATCTCAGAGGAAATCTTCATCTATGCATCCAAGTACATGTTTTCTTCTAGTAGCCTATCTGAAGAAGAACTACAGGAGCCTCTGGAATTCCTCTCACATTTTCTGGGGCCAACTGGTGAATGGACCTCTTTGCAGTTCTTGGATGCTACCAATGAGGTCCAAGCCTATTCATTGATTAGTTTTGATGCAGAGAAAAAGCTCTTTTCTATCCATCCATTAGTACATGCTTGGAGTCAAGGAACAGTCCACAATCCAAAACGACACATGTCCACCATGGGGTCTATACTTGGAATGGCTATTTCAGCACGCCCACAGCAGGATATTCAATTGTCAAGTCTGCTATTGTGTCCACATGTTGACTTGGCTGTACAGATGGATGCAGAAGTAGCTTTGGTTTTCAGGAATCAATATGCATCAATATATTGGGAAGGTGGAAAATACAAACAAGCTGAGAAGTTACTGGAAGAAGTGCTGGAGAAACAGAAACAGGTTCTGGGTGACAATCATCAAGACACCCTGCATATCATGGGTAATCTGGCCATCTCATCCTCACACCTGGGGCAACATCAGAAGGCCAAAGAACTCAATGATATTGTGCTGGAGAAACAGAAACAGCTTCTGGGTGACAATCATCCAGACACCCTGCATACCATGGGTAATCTGGCCAGCTCATACTCACACCTGGGAGAGCATCAAAAGGCCAAAGAACTCGAGGGCATTGTGCTGGAGAAACAGAAGCAGGTTCTGGGTGAGAATCATCCAGCGACCCTGAGTACCATGGGTAATCTGGCCATCTCATACTCAAACCTGGGAGACCATCAAAAGGCCAAAGAACTGGTGGGCATTGTGCTAGAAAAACAGAAGCAGGTTCTGGGTGAGAATCATCCAGCGACCCTGCATACCATGCGTGATCTGGCCCGCTATTACTCAGACCTGGGAGACCATCAGAAGGCCGAAGACCTCAGGGGCATTGTGGTGGAGAAACAGAAGCAGATTCTGGGTGAGAATCATCCAGCGACCCTGTATACCATGCGTCAGCTGGCCCACTCATACTCAGACCTGGGAAAACATCAGAAGGCCGAAGAACTCGAGGTTATTGTGCTGGAGGGACAGAAGCAGTTTTTGGGTGAGAATCATCCAGCGACCCTGTATACCATGCGTCAGCTGGCCCGCTCATACTCAGACCTGGGAAAACATCAGAAGGCCGAAGAACTCGAGGTTATTGTGCTGGAGGGACAGAAGCAGTTTTTGGGTGAGAATCATCCAGCGACCCTGTATACCATGCGTCAGCTGGCCCGCTCATACTCAGACCTGGGAAAACATCAAAAGGCCAAAGAGCTCATGGGTATTCTGCTGGAGAAACAGAAGCAGGTTCTGGGTGAGAATCATCCAGATACCTTGGACACCATGGGTGACCTGGCCGACTTATACTCAGACCTGGAAGAGCATCAAAAGGCCAAAGAACTCAATGTTATTGTGCTGGAGACCCACACCCCTCCTCCATCTCCCTCCGCTTCGATCGTGCAGCCACCTTCCCCATCACCATCCGCTACGCCACTCCCTCCCAAAAGTCCTGTCGACGTGCCGGCGCCGCCTGCTGCTCCCAAAACAAAGAAGCGTTCTGTGGCTGTTGCGCTCGGACCGGATGCCGACCCACCTGTGCGGAGAGGAGGGAGACCACGGAAATCACCTCAGGTGTGTGTGTGTCATTTATTATTACCCTCTGAGTGCCTTACATCACCGCAGGAGGCTCGAGAGGAGCGCGAAGCGGCGAAAGAAAAGGGCAAACAGCCCTCGACTACAAAGGTATGTTTCCGCCTATCTCACAGCTTGTCTTATTTCTGATCAGCCGCAGCAGCGTCGTTAAACCAGGCGGTTTAACCAATATGGTTTAACTCATGCTGTTTAACGGGCAGTTGAACTGGTTGGACTGGCTGGTTAAACAGGTGGTTCAACTGGTTCAACGAGGCATGGTTCATCAGATCTGGTTGAAATTAGTCGTTACTTGGTTCAATTCTGTTGTATTCAATGTATTTGCTCAACAGTTTAATTTGTTTCTATTCAATTGAACATGGTTAAAACAATGGTTGAAACCACAGTTAAACCGAGGATAAGCCCCAGTATTAGCCACTGTGAGGTCGTTACAGAAAAAAAAAGGAGGTTTATCTAATGGGTTTAACCACTTTAACCGGTTAATGGTCCGCAACCTGTGAGGTTTAACGCGGCCCATCTGAGTTACTGCACCTTAGAGGTTTCAGTGTCTTGAGAAATCTTTCAGGGGCCTTTCTCAGACCCCGTAAGCTCTGCATGATGAGTACACATCCTGCAGGCAACCTTGTCCATTGTGAATTTACTCTGATCCGAAGCCCAAAAAAGAAATGGCCACTCAGAAAAGTTGTAGCTCCTCAACCACCCGACGAAACCATGGAAATTCATAGTGAATTTTGATTGTGTTTACGTGCTCTAGGTGCCCCCGGGCTCTGTTTTGAGTTTTGAGCAGCATTTGGAAAAGCTAGTTTGCCAGGCTGTTTTGAACTCGCCTTTATCGACAACGACACTGGCACCGGGGGCAAATATCAACACACACGAAAGGTGTGTGCACAAAGAAAAATGGCTTTGTTCTTTGTTTGTTTTCTTTGTGCACTGTGTGTGCGGCGCTGAAATGGTGCACTGGGGTGCAGCCGTGAAATCACCAGATATGAAGCACTAATGAGCGTACTCAAACCAAACACTCAATCAACCTCACAATCTAATCAAATCACCAACTCCAATCTCAATACTTGTGTGTGTGTGTTTGAGGAAGTAGGGTACATATCACCCTTCAAGACTAATGAATTCACAGAAATGGATCTACGGTAGGCTCACGCTTTGCAGCTTGATCTCTTAGCTTTTATCTTGGGAGGCTCCAGTAGGGAGTCTTAATTCGATGTATGAGCAACTGAGCGAGAACAGTGCCAGAGGTGATCCGTGCAATGCTATGGTAGGTACTCCGGCCACAGAATAGTCAACCAATAGACCAAGAGGCTAAGGTTTTCCTTTATTCCTTCAAATGGATCCTTTGACAGAGCAAAACTCAATGTCTGCAGAAGATAGCAAAGCTCAATCAACGGCAGGAACCATAGAACGGCTGGCCTCCACAGGCAGTTGGACTGGCTAAGTCCCTGCACTTATAATGGTCTTAAACGACATAGGTCATAGGATGTACTAGCCTCAATCCAATCTTATTGCAGTTCACAAATCTTTTCCTCTGAGTTACTATGAGTTACTATATTCCTCCAAAGTAGGGGGGGGGGGGGGGGGTAGTCTACTGCTTTACAATTGGTGAACTATGCAGTATTTATACAAACTGAGGGAATGAGATGGAGATAACCAGAACTGAGTGTAAGGGCAACCTCGAGGCCCGAGAATACTCAAGAGTCCTAGCAAGGGAGATCCAAAGCATATAAATATAAATAATGTACACTAGATACAGGAAGGTATAGCGCACCTAGCGAGGGAGATCCAAAGAGAAGAAGCTCTGAGGATTCCCACGCTAGGCTGCGGGTATAAACAGCTACTATACAGATGAACGTGACCGGAGCGATCAGCAGAGATCCTGGGCTTGATCGCACATACGGTGCCATCGGGAGGCATCAGGCAGACCGGACCGGTGTGGAATAGGGGTTCCCCTGACATCACCCCCCCCCCTTGGAGTGCGGCGCCTCGACGCATAGAGCAAATATGGAGGGCTGGGTCCCGGAAAGGTAGGGAGTCGAAGGAAGTGACAGCAATAACCCGTGGAGCGGCCGGATATTTGCGATAGTATTCGGCGAGAGCCTCAGGAGTGAAGAGGTCAGAGTGTTTAACCCACTGGTTATGTGAAGGGTCATACCCCTTCCACGACACCCAATACCACAGTGACTTCCAACGGATTTTGTCCTCAAGAATCTCATCAACTTCCCACTCTGAAGCGTCCCCAGGAGCCTCTGGAAGGACTGGAGCTGGTTCGCTGTAGCTGGGGGGGCCTTCAAAGGGGTCATCTTCAGCAAGCTGCAGCTTCACCATGGGGAACACAGGGTGAAGCGGAGAGAGGCGAGGCGGCAGCTCCAGCTTGTACGCGCCACGGCCAACAACCTTTACCACCTTGAAGGGGGGCCAAGCGTTGGTGAGAGAACTTTGGCAAGGGGCGAGTGGTCTGGATGTCAGAGGCATCGAGCCACACCCGGTCGCCAACCTTGATTCTCTGGGGCTGGGGTACGGCGGCGGTCGTAGTGCCGCTTGTACTCATCCTTAGCCTTGACCAGTGCAGCCTTGGCTTCGAACACCCCAGAGGCAATCCGGTCGCGGAACTCGTTAACCGACTCCAACTCTGAACTCAGCCCGTTCGGCTCGAAGCCCATGCGGGGGAGCCGTCCGGTATCGGCCATGAACGGGACCTGCTGGGTAGAGGAGTGGATGTGGTTGTTGTAGGTGAATTCGGCGGTCGGAAGGAGATCGTCCCAGTCGTCCTGCTTGTAGTTGGTGAAAAGCTGGAGGAACTGTTCCATCTCCTGGTTGACACGCTCAGTCTGACCATCGGTCTGCGGGTGGTACGACGTGGAGGTAGCGGGCTCGATGCCAATGAGCCGCCAGAGTTCACGAGTGAACTCGGCGATGAACTGCGAACCCCGGTCGGAGATGTACTTCCCCGGGGTGCCATGGTGTTTCCACACATGCTGGTAATACAACCGGGCAGCCCCAACCGCGTCAATGCGAGTGGTGGTCTCGATAAAGTGGGCGCGTTTACCGAGAACATCGCACACCACCATGATTGCATCGTACCCATGAGCCTCGGGAAGCTCGACCACAAAGTCCACCGAGACCGTGCTCCAGTGCTCCTCAGGAATCTCCGTTGGGTGCAGCTCACCGGTGGGGAGCCTTCAGAGCACCTTGGTGCGGCAGCACAGGTCGCAGGTCGCTACGTAGCGGCCGATGTGACGGGACATCTGGGGCCACCAGTAGTTCCGGGAGACAAGCTCCAACATCTTGAAGCGACTGGCATGCCCAGCGACCTTGGTGTCGTGGTGCTGCTCTAAAATCCAGCGGCAAAGGTCCTTGTCCCGAGGGACAACAATCTTGCCACGGAAGTAGAGTAGACCAGCGTCGACACACCACTCAGCGGAGCGCGACGAGCGAGCACCTCGGACTTTGAGAAGCTCGCGTGCAGCAACCACCACCGGGTCTTCGAGGTCCGGGTTGTCTGCCAGGGCTTCCCGAATGTCTCGAAGGAGTGGGACCTGAGGACCCTCAACGACAACACCCTCCAGCCCGCGGACATGGAACAGCCTCGGATCCAGGAGGGTCACATCCTGGTTATCGGAAGACTGCCCGTGGTCGGGGCATCAGGAGTGCGTCAGGTCGACCCATCAGCTTGTCAGGCTTGTGGTGTAGCGTGAAGTCCGAACCGAGACAGGTAGAGGGACCACCTCGCCTGTCACCGGGTGAGGGTCTGCGACTTCTGAAAGTACTCCAAGTTCTTGTGGTCGGTCCAGATCTCGACGGGGTGCTGCGCGCCCTCGAGAGAGCGTACGATCGCAAGCATCTCCTTGTCGTGGATCTCATAGTTGCGCTGGACTGGACTCAAGCTCTTGGAGAAGAAAGCTACAGGGTGCCACTTCCCGTCAGGGCCTTCCTGGGAAAGAACGGCCCCCGAGGCAAAGTCGGAACTATCTGCCTCAAGCCGATACATCCGAGATTCGTCAGGCAGGATAAGTACTGGGTCAGAGGTGACCGCGTCCTTGAGTCCTTGGAACGTGGCGGCCTCCTTCTCAGTCCAAAGCCACGCATGGCCCTTGGCGGTGAGATTGAAGAGGGGCCGCGCGATGTCCTAGAGATGCCGGATGAACCTCCGATAGAAGTTTGTGAAGCCGACGAACTGCTGCACATCCTTCTTGTTCTCGTGGGTGGGCCAGGCAAGGACTCCGGCAACTTTGACAGGGTCCATCTCAACGTGGTCATGAGAGATGATCACTCCCAGGTACTCGATCGACAACTTCTCCGGTCGCAGGTACAGCTTATGCTCCCGGAGACGCTGCAGAACCTCGTGGATTATTTCGCGGTGCCGAGCGAGGTCCGAGTGCGCGATGAGAATGTCGTCGAGATACACCATAACATCACCAGACATGATTAGATCCCGGAAGATATCATTCATCATGGTCTGGAAAGTCGCGGGGGAGTTGGTAAGGCCGAAGTACATAACCAGAGGTTCGGAGAGGCCTCGGTTAGTACAGAATGCAGCCTTCCACTCATCGCCAGTGTTCGCCCTAAAGGCCTTTATGGCAACCTGAAATTTGCCAAAGGCCTTACAAAGGGCAAAGGCTTTGGGCAAAGGGCACGGCAAAGGCCTTTGATCAAATTCCCATGCGGTCCAACACCAGCAATTTTATTCGCGTTAAACCAATGTTAAACACCATTTTTATGCACGGTACTCTTCATCTGAGTCTATCTCCACACCCCTCATCTAGAATGTCATACTCAACATTGGCCAGCTCTTCCCTGTGCTTTTTAACACATCTCTTGCAGTAGGTTCTCCAGTGAGCTTTATTCTGTTTGACCGTTCTCTTGTGAAAGAAATCCCATATAGCGGGTTCAAGTCTAAAATCTGTCGCGCTGCGACGTCGGTGCGGGAGGAAGAAAAAGAGAGAAGATCAAAATGACAAATCGAAATGACGTACAACACACGTGATGGTCAAAGGCTTTGGCAAAGGGCAAAATTTTGAGCGAGATCCCCAAAGGCCCCTCAAAGGCCTTTGCCCTTTGGGCGAACACTGCTCATCGCCCTCCCGAATGTGGACATTGTTGAAACCCCAGCGGACATCGAGCTTTGTGAAGAACCGGGCGCCTTTCAAACGATTAATGAGGTCGTTGATCAGCGAAATCAGGGATCGGTTCTTCACGGTCATTGCGTTGAGTGCTCGATAGTCCTGGACGAACCTGAGGCCGCCATCCTTCTTTTTGACAAAGAAGACTGGAGATTTCGACGGCCGGATTTGTCCCGTAACCAAGCCTTCCTCAATGAACGCGTCGAGCTCGCGCTGTTCGAGGGGTGAGATCGGGTAGACCTTACGGTTGGCGGGCTTGGCGTTCGGAACGAGCTCATTGGCGTGGTCCCACGTCCGACGTTCAGGTAACGAGTCAAATGATTCCCAGTTGAAGACATCCTCGAACTCACATGCCCACTCAGGAATGGTGTCGTTGGGGGATGCGGAGCTCTTGGCACGGGCCTCCGCCAGCCGTTGCAAGACGGTCCTGGTGGCGCGGATGTCTTCAGGAGGCGAGAACGTGGTGTAGAAGATACGGTCACCGTCCTCGATGGAATCAAAGAGCCGGAGTGCTGGGTTGATTAGATTACAATTCAATAGTCAACACAGCCCCGACCTTTCACCGTAGAGATGTTGTCAAATTTTGGATGCAAAAGGACATCGCCCCCGATGAGGAGCTTGGAGCGAAGCTGGTTTTGCTTCGATTAAACCTGATACAGGCACCAGTGGTTGTTACTATAACTAAATGTACTTGACCGTGGCAGGGGGGTACATTTAAGTAAGGGAACACCTTGGTCGCGCGGTGGAGATGTACCTTAATTAGTTAGGGTACCCACGTGCCCTTCCCGTGCAAAAAGCCTGCATATACCACGCCAATTGTACTTAAATAGCGCGCGACGCTGCACTTGGCCGGTAAATGCGTCGGCAAACCGTCATTGCACCCAAACTCCCGAAAGAGTACACTGTTTACATGTATTTAATTCGCATGCCGACAGCGTGCGTCGTCCCAAAAGAGCTACAAAAGCCCCGCCGGCAGGCCCCCGTCCCCGTCGTCCTCGCCTTCCAGCTGGGCCTCCTCCTGCTCTGGATCCAACTCATCTGCACCCTCCAATTCCACTGTCACTGTGCCCTCCGCCAACGATACATCCGCTGCAAGGTACGCGTTTGCCTTCAGCAGAATTCCCGCCTATTGCCCTTCCAGCCTCGCGCAGCGCGCGCGCTCGGTGTTGGTGTGCTCCATTGCGTATGCCCGCCATCCTTCCCTCAACTCCGCACCTGCTCCCTCACGCTCCTCATTCGCCAGCCCATCCCATATCGAGGCCTCCGTATATCCGAATGCAATCGTGCGGCGCATTTCCTCGCGCAGCAGGTGCACCTCCTCGTCGTACCGCCGTGTCCGCGCAAATGCCTTGCACCATTCTACATGCAACGCTGGGCAACGGATATCAGTAGCAGCAAACACCACAATGTAAAATACGTACCGTCCTTCAAACGCGGGTCATTGATGTCCTCTGCGACGCCGACCTTGTACCAAATCCACGATAAGGTGTGGTTTCCTTCGCCCGTCGCCACACCCGTTGCCCGCGCAATCCCCCCCTCAATAATCGTGCCCCCGAGCTCGGCCCAATGCTCGTTCTGTGCTTTCTCCTCCGCCGTCAATGCGCGCTCATTCAATGCTCGCACATCGTCGTCCCCCAGCACCTTCAGCCGCTCCTCCCAGTCCCCGTGTCCACGCAGCGCCATCAGCGCCGAGCGCGCATACCGGTAGCGAAGCTTGGCGATGTGGATTCTGACATTGATTTGGCGCAGGATCCCCTGGCCTTTCATCAGCATCCCCTGCCCCGTCCAGTTCCGCAACTTGTAGCGGTTCGTCATCGTTCGCGTCCTCAGCCCTACACGCACATCCTCCAACGCCTCCTCCGCCTCCCCTGCGCGCATCCGCTCGACGGCATGAAGAGCCTTGTTGTCTCCGGGAGCTGCTCGCCGTTGCCGTCGTAAATTGCCTTGTCTTCGTCCGACAGCAGCGAGGTGTAGCTGTACCTTTAATGCAATGTACCTGACCGTGGTCGGGGGGTACATTGCAACATGGGTACACCATGGTCGCGCGGCCGAGATGTTCCTTATTGCAATGTACCCCCTCCCACCCCATTCGGACAGATACAGTAAATCTTGTCTTCCCGCGGCATTTTACCCTTATTTATTGCCTATTTAGCGCGGAATCCACCTTTTTTCTTGCCCCGCAATTGAATAATACTTCCTCTGAATGTTCTGCACAAAATGAGCATTATGCCGTTCTTGCCGTCGATTATAGACTATGTTGACGCTTATTTATTCTTCATCTCTTTGTCTCCTCACGCGATGGATCCCGCTCCCCTCCCAGCGTACGGCCCTTGCCCCTCCTAATCTGGCCCTCCCGCGTAGGTAGTAATAAGCGGCTCCCCACCATCCCCGCCGCTCCTCCCGTCGTCGAGCCCGACGCCGCTATCGCACGCCCGCTTTGACGCCTACGAAGCTCAGCAGCAAATGGGCGCCGGCTCTCGCCGTGACGTAGATTTTTGAATTACGGTGTGTTCTCTTCTCCTTCACTCCCACACAAAATTTGTACTCATTCCCCCCCTCCACCTACCAGCTGAACCAGAGCTCCCGCCTCCCCTCTAAATATGACCTAACTCTACACCTTTTATGTACCTTTTATGTTTTTCAAGTCAATCAATTCGTACTTTGTTCCGTTCACTTCAAAGAAACCAAACGCATTGAGACCAAGGCAACATACAAACAATGTAGACAGGTGGGCATATTGAGACACGACACAAACCAACGAAAAGTACTCGACGCCGATATAAAAGACCTACGCATCGGCCTGGCGAACGCAGTCAACGGCGAGTCCTCTTGCGTTTCCTTCAAATGCACATCAGAACCACCACTCCAGTTTCTGTTGTGCCGGACTTACTTAGCGGGCTCGTTCTCCTTGTCTTCTGGGACGTCCGGCTGCCTGCGTTTGGACCCACGGCCTGTTTTCGCGCGAACTTTCATGGGCGCTGCCTTCGGCTTCACCGCCGGCTTGGGGGCTTTCGCCTTCTTGGCAGGCTTCGGCTTGTCGGAATCGTCGGGCGTCGCCTTGGCGGATTTCTTCTTCTCTGCGGAAATCGTGCTGCATCACGGCGATCAACAAAAACGGACTTGATCTTGGACCCATACCCACCTTTCCGCCGCCAAGCGAAGCACACCCGCCACATCGTCGACAGCCCACCTCCAGTCCTTCATTAGGACTTCCCGCTCTCTCTCGTCCTCTGTCTCGGCAGCCGCTTCCCCCCACCACAGCAGGGCGCCGACGTACAGCAACACACCATTCCGTCCTGACATCTTCCCCAAGTCCTCCCACTCCGCCAACTTCAATTTCCCACTGGCCTGCATCCGGGACGCGGGCTGCACCCTGGTCCACCAATTCCACCAACGGTCCGCCATCAACCCCTCTTTCGCCGTGGGTCTGATCTCCGACGTCAGCGCCAAGGGCTTATCCCACTTGCGGGCGTATCGCATAAAGTCCGGCACCTCCACTGGGCGTTCGTGGGCGTCGCCACTGGGCACCGAGAGCCATCCTTTCGCGCGGAACCCCTGGGCACGTTCCATCGCGATCAGCGCATCGACACACGCTTTCCACATCTCCCCTCCCCAATCCTGCCCCCGCTCAAATGCCGCGTAAGCGTACTTAAGCTCTTCAGGCCACGCGGACATATCCTGCTCCTCCCACACCGCACCCACCTCCCCGCCATCGCCACCGCCCTCCGCTTCCTCCTCTCCGTCCTTGTCCTCCGCCGCCGTCACCGTCACTTCCTTTGCGACTTGATTTTTCGGCCCCTCGGCATTCAAGGGACCCTCTGCTTCTGGGTTCACCTCAGGGCGCTCCAATACCGCCTGTTCCACCGACTTTGCCCACGCCCCGCGGTACGCCGGCTTGGGTTTTGAGCGATCCTTGGCCTTTTCCCCTGCCGCGTCCACATCGACCACGGGCGGCGCATCCGCCACCTTGGGGTCGGCGGCCGCGAGCCCTGCTCTGTCGACATCGCCCGCGCCCGCCTTGGATCCAGCAACGTCGCCGCCGACCCCGCCCACAGGGCCGTCTGACCCGGGCAGCGGGGGCAGCTGCAGTATTTGTCCAAACCGCAGGCCGTCAGACTCGCGCCGCCCATCCTCCTCGCCGCCGACCAACCAACCACTCTCCATGTACGCCGCGGGGTCGAACAGATTCTCCAAGTCGGCTCCGCGGCTGCTCCCCACGTCGAATTCGCCGTCGTTCACCCATTGATCTTCTCCACCTGCCTGCGCTATTAGCGCCGCGTATTCCTCGTCGGTCAAGCTCGGCGCCTGCGTGTCGTGCATGGTCGACGTCTGCATGCCGAGGAAGGTCGACGCCCGGGTGCCGGGGAAGGTGAAGGTCGGCAACTGCGTGTCGGGGAAGGTGAAGGCCGGCACCGGGTCCACGGGTGCCGACATAGGATCGAAGCTCGGCGTCGGAGCGTGCGTGAACATCGCCGGGTCCACCGTGCCATCCTGGGCTGCAGGATCGATGGGGGCAGCGTCGTCCTCGTTCGTCGATGGTCGCGCGTCGCCCCCGTCGGTCCCGAGTCAGACGCGCCCTCATCGTTGACCTCCGCGCCCACGTTCCTGTCCAGTGCTCTCGACCTGCACTCGTCGTCCGCTGATAGTCCATATCGTCAATGTATCATCCCCACGCAATAAAATCCGCTTACTGAAACAATGATGTGTGAAGTCCACGAAACTCCGTTGCGCGATGTCGAAGCCTCCGCGATCAAAGTCGCTCCAAATTCTAGGCACCAGCCCATTCAACATTCCTGAGTGCACACTGCGGTATCCCACTTAATATCCCGCTAAATTAGATTGATTGCAGAGACTAGCGTACCTGCGCACTTCGATGCGTCCCCCACGATCTGGAATGGGTCCGCACAACATCAGCGCGATGTTCATCCCGAAACGTTCGTGGATGGCGTCCGCGAACGGCTGAAGATAATACGCCGCGTTGTTCAGCGCCCTAGAAGATCCATGTGAGCCTACAATTCTTGTCACAATCCGCCTTCACGTACACGCTAAATTCCTCCGCCGTAGTGGGTGAGTCCCCTGAGACTGCCATGTCATATGCCTTGCGCGCCGTCTCGTACTCCTTGGTGAGCGCCAGCTCCACCTCCTCGCGGAACTCCTGGGTCTCCGCAGCCCACGCCTCCTTCGTCACCATAGTGCGCACGGTGATCATTTTAGGCGGATTCGGCAGACGGGACAGCGCCTGCCAACGCGCTGCGACACGTGGTTTGACGCGATCCGTGTAGAAGTTCCGCGAGTAGAAATGCAACGTACGCATTTTGACCGGTGCGGGCGGCTCCAGCTCACGTTTATCGAAAAGTTTAGTGAACACCATTTTATTTTTATTTTTAGTCGGGAGGTCTGTCTTGTACTCGCTGTTGTACCAGACACCAATTTTCTGGTACGTGAATCAGTATCTGCTTTCAAATAGTTTTTAACGTTGCGTACCGTCTGCAGTTTCGAGAAGTAGTCAGCCCGAAACTCGGCCTCCTCCGCCGCCAGAGTATTCACATCCTCGCTGGGGTCGACGTCGTCGGCTACGTCGTCCTCGTCCTCGAGGTTGTCCTCCCAAGCTGTGTGGCATCCGTATTTGTCCAGGTACAGCTGGCCGACCTTGCTGTAGAAGCTGCCCTGGGTGTTGGTTTCCACCGCTGCTAAAAAATTGTCCTTGTGCTTTTTGAAAAAGAGTTCCTTCGTTCCATGGACCCAGCCAATCTTGCCTGGCTTTGCTGGCGCAAGCCCCGCGCGCGCGCGTCTTCTGGCAGCAGTTCCTGCGCGCGGCATAATCACGTTGGGAGCAAGATTCAAGATGACGGCCTACGATCTACGCGCGCTTCACGTGGAAGACCATCACCATCAACAAACGCGCTCCTCGAGACGTCGAAATTATACGCAGCATTCATTTTTCTTCCGCGAAAACAAAATAAAAAAGAACTCGAGTACACAAGAACAAAAAACAAAACAAAAAAAGCCACGCTCCACGCATACGTCCTATTCTTCCTCCGCGCCCTCCGTCTCCACCTCCTCCAGAGCGAAGCGCGTCGCACGCTCGAAATTCCGAGTCAACAAGATGTCGGGCTCCTCCCCCCGGCGCTGCAACTCGAGGTAGCGCTCCTCACTGCGCGCCCTGCAGGTCATCAGCAAGTCTGCGTTGGGATACATTGTGCGGATGCTACTCACGCGCTGCTGGAGACGATGCCAGCGCCTCGAATCACGAAGTTTATGTTGTGTGGCGCCTCTGCGGGTTTCTTTTGAGGACTGGGCGGGGTGGATCGCGACACGCTAGACACCGAGGACACGCTGGGCATCGAGCTGTTGCGGAAGCGATCTCTAGCGATCCTTATTAAGCTCGACCTGACTGCGGGAACCAAAAGCACAAACTCACAAATTAAGTTCACGGTGGTCAGCACCAGGAGTTCCCTCCCTCTTGATCTTGCGAGGCGAGGTATTCACAAAATTGGTGGCGGTCCCGGGCGTTTTCCCGAGCTGCGCGGCGGGATCGACGGGGTGTGGGTGAATTCCCAGAGGGCACAGGCGTTGCCAGGCCTCGACACACTCCTCCAGAGAATGGTACCCCGCGTTGCTGCTGTCCGGGTACCCGCTCAAGCTCGCCTTCGCCGCCGGCCTGTTTCGTGCGTCAGATTACACTCGGTATCATATCACGCAACGCACCAACTATCGAAAACGCCGACAATGTGGCCCTGAGCAACCAGGTGGAACGGGTACCCACCGCCCGCGGCGGACTTGGGACGCAGGGCTGCATTGTCGTCCTGCGGTGCGCCATGAAAGGGCGGGAGGCAGTAGTAGCGGGAGTTACTGCCCCCCCGGATGTCCATTACGAGGTCCTGCGCACGGATATTCGTTTTGACGAGTTTGAGCTGAGGCGTCGACATGGCGAGAGGAAACAAAGGCAGTGCCATCAGATTTGCGCCACGTGCCCCCACCCCATTTCTCTCGTCGCCACAAGAAGATGCGCAAGCCGCCGTCCATTCTTAGAGTCTCGTCGCGTGCAGGTGAGATCCTACCGGTCGTATTTCACCTTCCCACTGATTCTTTTATTTATTTTTCTTTCACCGCAGACTGGGACTCCGTCGACAAAACCGACGCCATCAAGCAAGCATGGCGCGCGCGCGATCGCTCGGCGATTCGTTCGTACCCCGACCTCCTTAAAGCCCGAGGCTTCATGGAGGGTAAACTCGGTCAGTTACGAAATTACTAGTCACATCAGGGACTGACTTTCGCAGCTGCATCTGCGGCTATCGCCAGCCGCCGCTGTGCCCTCGACGAGATTTGGCGCTTCCGTGACTGGCTCAAGGCGCGGGACCCGTCTTCACCACCCGTCGTCACCCCTTTGCCCACCACGGACTCTGACTCCCCGTGGGCTGTTGACTGGGCTGTCGCTGCAACTTGGGGCGAGGGGCCCTCGGCTCTCGGCCAACCCCACACCTTATTGGCCGTCCAGGACGCATTCGAGGCTGCCGGTGGATGGTCGTCTGCCGGTTGGGACCAGAATCACCACGATCCCGACTGGGATGGTGTCACCCGCGTGCCCAAAACGCCAGGCAAGCACAAACACCAGGCGCGCAGGAGGCAGCAGAGACGGAAGGAAGAGGCGGCGCTTCAGCGTACTTGGCAAGGGCGTGTCGCAAGGTTTTTGATATGGTAGTACATTCTAGTAATTAGAATGGTACTACAATGAAAATCACCATTCATCGTCCTCCTCCTCTTCCTCCGAAGACGCAAGGTCAGGGTCAGACCAGTATTGGCGTGCCTTGGGACGCAATTTCGTTTCCCTCCCTGCTGCAGCGTTCTTCCGAACCGCTTCTATGCAAGGACGGTCATCCGCGGGACGCACCAAACGGCCTGAGGTGAGTTGAAGGGGTCTTGGGGAAGTGTCAGACATCCAGCGATGGAACTCCAAGTCGGTGCAACAGCTACGAAATCCAAAGTATTCCAGAAAGTATCAAACATAGGGGCTTCTGCGTTAAAGGTCAGATCTCCTTGCAGTTCACGTTAATAGAGCTATAGATATGAAAAACTCCAGCAGATCACAATATGTCTCACAGATCCATCTCAGCTTGAGATACAGAGAGGTTGCGGAGAATAACCGTGCTTCGACGTAGGTGTATTGGGCGTGTTTGGCACGGATCTGAACGCCCGTGATGGAGGATGTTGGGCCAGTGAGGAGACGTTGAGCAGGTAAAATGGATGGGACAGGCCTCCCGCGAGGAGCCACAATGGCCAAGGTGAGTAGACGGTCGAGGGAAGGATTTCAATGGAAGTCGAACCAGAGTTAAGGCTCTTGGTAAACACACATACACACTGCCACTTGCCTTTTCCATCCACTACCACAACAATCCACGCAAGAGGCGCTCCAATGTCAGGCCAGCGCGCGCGAGACTGGCAGAGGCCCGGGGACTGCGGACCGATGGCTCCAGCTGGGAACTCCACAAAACTCACGTTGTGCGCGGTGCGTTGCGATAGCGGATTTGTACTTTTTGAATGCTTACTCTCGCTCAGTCGTCAAGGATCTTTACATCGCGCGCCGGACACACGACTGTCGTAATATGGAGCAGCGCCGCGCCAGCACCGCCATCGCTCTACAGCGACTGTATCGGCGCCGCGCAAGGGAGGCTACGGGCATCCGCCAGTGGGAACAGGCGACGAAAGAATGTCAAGCGTACCTTGCTGTCATCAACACTGTGTACTAGCTCAGTTGTGAAGAAATCTTTGTCTTTCTGTCTTGCGCGCGGGACATCCGACACATCAATCGCCTGAGGAAAATCATCGGTTTGATGGGAATTGTCTTGCCTTCTCCCTTCTCCTCTGATGATGACTCCGCTCAATACGACTGCCCTCACGGGCTCATCCCGCACCAGGCCTTGGGTCTTTAATGGCCGCGACGAACTCGTGTTGTCCGGTACGTCCCTCACCGCTCTTTTTTTCTTTCTTTTTTTGGTGGACTAAGACCCTCTTCAGATGCGGCAAACCTGCACGGGCGCTGCCAGTCGACTATGGGCCTCACGGGATCATCCCGCACCAGGCCTTGGGTCTTCGATGGCCGCAACGGACTCGTGTTGTCCGGTACGTGCTTCCTCGCCGCTTTGTTTGCTTGTGCACCCAGACACTCCTCAGACGCCGCAAACATCGAAAGGCGCCGCCAGTCGACAACCAAAACGGAGACTCTCGAGGCCTCCCTCAAGCGCGCATCCTCGCGGGACGCCATCCCCGATGAGCGTAAGCGAGGTCTTGTGCGCGTGGTACATCACTGATGCATGTGCTCGCAGGCAAACCCTCGCTTGTCGTCCCCGCAGGCGACGTTGCTAAAGTCGCTGCCCCTGTGGCTGGTGGGGCCGTGGACGATGCTGCAGTCGGCCAGGCTGGCGCCGCCACGGCCGGGACGCGCAAGGCCACTGATGACGATGGACTGACTTGGATCGAGCAGCACGGCGCTGCTTTGGCCTGGCCTCTGAAGCGCGCCGCGCTATTGCGCAAGGCGAGGGAGCGCAGCAACATGATGCGTGCGGGCGCTGCTCCGTACCCTCAGTGCCATCGTTCCCCAGCCGCGGAGAACGATGAGAATGTCGCGCCGCGCGGCGAGTACCAGTTCCGCCCCCGTCACTCTAGGAATCGCTCGTAGACAAACTTAACTACTCGTACTTATGCTTTGTCCTTGTCGTGTCGAAGCTCCCGGGTGAAAAACAGAGTTCGTGGAAACGCAACGAGACACATTGGATTCACATCGACGACAATACATTATAATTACTTATGGTTTGCCTGAAAAAAAAAAAACCCAAAGAAAAACATTTAATTACACCGTAAATTTCCCGCCAGCCGTCAGCCACCTGAAAATTACAGGTCAGCCACATTCTAACGTCGGCTGGGACACACCTGATTGACGACTGGCTCCACATTTGAGATCGTATTGTCCCATGGTGGCCCACCCGGACCCATTGTTCAGGTGAGCCGACATCCGGTTGCGGCCTGTCAACTCGGCCGTCAACAAGTGATCTCACCATCAGTCCATTGTCTTTGGACAATGGTGCTGCCGACCCAAATCTGGTCCGGTGTGTTGGGTTCGAGTACAGGTAAGTTCAGGCCTCTCATTTTCTGGTCAACGGACGGCATAGCACATATTTCCAACGGTTCTGAATCATGTCAACAAGCTTTGATAATTCATAGAAATAGTTGCGCTCGCAATGCAGTAGAAAGAAGGATTGTATGATTGAAATCATAGGAAATACACAGTAATCTATTCCTCGCCTCCGCCCTCCTCCCCGGCGTCTGTCGACGGACCCGACGATGGTGCTGGGATCGCAGATGGCCCGGGAACTGTGATCGCAGTATCAATCATGCCGGCGGTAGCAATCGTCGTGTCGATCTCCTCTTGAATGTCGTCAGTTCCTTGGTAGACAATCTCAACGTTGCCGTGAAGCTCCTTGTCGGTCTCGACAAGGTCCTCAAAGGTTCTGGAGATCAGGTTAGTTAGTCGTGTCCAACAAACGATCTGGTGAGAAAATCCGACATACATATCAATGTCCTCGGCGTTATCGCAAGAGTCGCGTATGAGCGCGAGATGCTCATCCAACTTATCCCAGAAGTTGGTGCCAGGATAGAGGAGGAAGATCTTGCGCTGGGAGAAATAATCAACCAAAGGATTCAAACGCGTCAAGAAAGGGACGCACCATCAATGCAATCCGCCCGCAAAGTCCTGCGTTGATGCGACATTTGCTGCCTTTGATAAATCCCTGCGCAAGACCGAATAGACTTGTATGTTTGTCGGCTGGAAGGTCAATGATTTTCTTATCCTGAACAATTCTGACGCTGGAAAACAACTGCAGGAGGATTAGTGAATTCCGACGGAATAAATGAAAACAACGAGCACATACAAGTTTCTTGAATTTCGATCGGCCCTGGGTAAAGGCGTCCTCGATGGTGGTCGTAATTTTCCCAGCATCGGCGGGGTTATTCTCGAATCCAGCCGGGGCGTCGAACCGATACTTCTTGATGAGATTCTAATGCCAGGGATCAGCAAAGATTGACACGGGAGAGGATGGGAACACACAAAGACAATTTGCACGGGTTCACTGCCCTTATAAGCAGCAAGCTTTGGCGACAAAAGCACTGGTGCAATATACGTCTGGATGTTTGTCTAACAATGTGTCAGTGCCAGTGTGTTTCGCCGTGAAAAAACTGTACCTTAAGCTCGACCGACACCGAGTAGGCCGGTTTGGAAGCAATGATCTTTTGCAGATCATTTTGAATGCCGAGCATACCAATGTATAGTTTCGTCTCGCGGATGGTTTGGGCATCCTGCAGCACGTTCAAGTATTGTCCAACGTCAAGTCTGGAAGCTGACACTTACCGTCATAAAAGTGTCCACTTGAATCATTTGATCAGGGCGAAGCTTCTGTTTCTTTGCGTGGTTATGCATGCTCGTTGCCACATTGCGTGAGACAAGGACATTGCTGGTGGACAGCGGTAAAGGGGTCGAGGGGAAGTCGTTCTCGGTGGCATCGCTGCCGCGGGTAGGGCTGCTGTCGGTTCGAGACCGTTTACGAGAATTAGTAGCCTGTCGCCGACGTTCACGGGCCGCCTGGAGGTCTGCAACAAATGCTGCACTTGCGTCGTCCGACATGAGAGGTGAGTGATGACTACAGATGAGAGTGGGGGGAGGCAGAGGTGGCAACATACCGCGGCCGTATTTATGCGGCTGAAATTTGCCACTTACCAAATCGGGAAAACCCACTTTTCATTGTTCGAGTTTAACGATCAGGGTGCACCTTCGACACAGACCAGAGCCATGGCACCAGCTGCAAAGCCCAAGGAGATCCCTGAAGGTCAGAGCGAGCACACAAGAGCTCAGAGTTGCAGCTAATCAGCCACCAAAAGGTTTTTTCCCGAGTGAGGACAAACAACGACTGCATTGTGTCCTGTGCACCGCAAACGCTCCACCCGGCACAGATTCTTCAGTGGAATGGAAAAATTACCGAAGGCACGAGGTATCTGGAACGCACAAACGAGCAGTTACACGGGATGCATTGCAGCAGAAACAGATTGCTGAAATCCGTCGGAATCAAGAGGCCGATGCACTGAGACAGCGCGACGTAGAAATGCAATTTGCCGGTCTCCGAGATGTTGACTTGCCAGAACAGAGAACATATCGTGTTCAGACAACAGCAGAGACCGAGTTGTGGACGCAAATCGACCAGGATCCCCATGGCGTTGGTTTTGACGCCGGTATCTCTGCTGCTGCTCAGCGCGACACTATGCTGGGCCTGTGGAATGCGGAGACCATGGGGTTGAACAGCACATTTTCCCTGGATCCCAGCAACAGTGAGAATTCACTTGATGAAGATGATACCGACGAAATCTTGGCCGAGATAATGCGGAGCACAGGTAAGCGCCAGAAGTAATTGCCGAGGAACGACCCCGTGATTCTTTGACAGCAATTAGTGATCCGCAAATTGATGACATTTTGAACTTTGAATCGTTCGACGAGGACAAGAAGAGTGCGGAGTGGTTTCCCTACCCTTCGAAGATAGTAAGTGCTTTGTATGGGACTTGATCAAACTTACTGACATGTTGCAAGTTATTTCTACTGGATACATTGGACAATCTACCCCGTCTCCGCATTTCGACCTCTCTCATGAAGGTTTTCCTTTGGATCCTCAAGGAGTCGGGAGCTCATGACGTTCCATCATTTGAGCACCTTCGCAAAGTTCAAAAGTCGCTCCGTACGAAGTGTGGGGTGCCGACGACACAATACAAGACCGCGAAGGGAAATATATTTCATATGAATGATCCCCGGACTCTTATTGCAAAGGTAAAAATAATACAGTTAGTTTTGACGTTGGAATCTCATCGAGATTAGGACTGGGCAAACCCAGAGACTCGCAAGGCCATACATGTCTACCCAGAAATCCCAGAAGACGGGGTAATTCGAGAAATCTGGCATGCACAAAAATGGCGCAAAGACATGGATCTTGATAATCTCAGTCCCATGTATGCGGCACCGTACCGCCATTTCTTCGTGAACGAACTCGCCCGTCTTAAGAACGGTGACCTTGTGATCCCCATTCGCTGGATTAAATTCAAGAATGTGGTTTGCGCAGATGCTTTCAAAGTGGAACTCGACGATCAGGTAAGGGTTCCCGGCGCCTTGAAAGCACACATTTTATTGATAATTGAATTCTTACAGGGGTCTGCTACTGTTCTCGATGCTTCAACCATACTCATTTCGACCTTGGACCTTGTCTCAAACTTTCTAGATCTTGAGGATGAGCACGACGTCCCATCGTGGTCTGGTAAGCTTCTGATCATAATATTTGTTATATGTTCTCAAGATTTGCTTGGTGTTCCAGCCGAAACAAAGGAGAAAAAGTACCCAGATCGCATGCCCAATCCAAAGAGAGCCCTTGCGCAAGGGGATCCTATCTATTCATGCTTCATTGATTATTTTGGCGACAACGTTTCCGGGAATCGATCTAAGTCCTGGAATAAACACTGGAATGCATATATGACAAACAGGGGGCTGCCGCGCGAGCTCCTTCAGCAGGAATATGATGTCCATTTCATTTCCACATCCCCGAACGCGAGCATAACTGAGCAGTTCACTGTATTCAAGTCCGTGTTGGAGTACGTCTTCATTTGCTTGTGTCTTGATTATAACTTATAGTTGCCAGGCTCACACACAAGGATCCTGTTAGGGTCCGGGACGCCGACACGCACGAAACAGCATGACTCTGCATTTACGCCAACGCTGGGCCTTCAGATAATCCTATGCAAAGCGAAATTTCGGGACACATCGGCGCAAAAGGCAACTATATGTGCCGCAAGTGCAAGACTGGGGGAACAGAGAAGGAAAAGGAGACAGATGCCTGTTTTCACTCCCTCTTCGAGGTAATTTTTGACGATCTTGAACGCAGTCAATTCTAATATTTGTTTTTACCAGCCTGGAACACCGCGCTCGAAAGAGGACATTTTGACGGAACTAAAAAAACAGGTCAAGCTTGCGTGTTCTGGTGTTGCAGAGCCTATCAAAAAGACTCAGACGGCGACCGGAGTCAAGGACGCTTATACGCAGCATTGGATCAACTATCTCTTAGACCAATTTGCGATCAAGAAAGCTGAGACGCCAGCTCGGAGTAATACCGAAATCCAAGAGGAACTAGTCCAGTGGACGCTGGATAACGAAGCCAAGATCTATAGCGGGTTTTTAACATTGAAAGGTATGGATCATGGTGCAAACTCCACATGATATATGCTTACGCCTGTAGGTTTTGACCCAACAAAGGACACGCCCGTCGAAATCCTGCATACAATTTTACTTGGAGTGGTAAAGTACATCTGGCACTCTTCGCACACAAAGTGGAACGATGCGCAAAAGGAAATGTACTCGCGACGCCTGCAGGCCACCAACACCGACGGTTTATCCATCCACCCAATTAGGGCAAACTACATTATGCAGTACGCAAACTCCCTAATTGGACGCCAACTTAAAACCATTGCCCAGACCAATGTATTTCATGTTTATGGGATTGTCAATGATGCCCAGTTTGCAACCTGGCGTGCAGTAGGCGAGCTCTCCGCCCTGATATGGTTCACGGAGATACGTGACTTGAAAGAATATTGCGTGCGTTGAATTTTTTGCCCTCTCTGTTTTTAATTTGACGCTCAAGACAGAGTGACCTCCGTATTGCGGTTGGGAATGTTCTGGACTCGTTCGCTGTCCTGGATCCTACAAAAATCCTCACAAAGATCAAGTTGCACCTACTCTCACACACTCCAGAAGATGTTGTTGCGTTCGGTCCGCTCATAGGCGTTATGACCGAAATGTATGAATGTTTTAACGCGGTATTTCGTTATTGCTCTATTCTCTCAAACCACCTTGCTCCGAGTCGGGATATAGCTCTTCAGCTTGCTGATCAAGAGGGCTTAAAACACCGACTCACGGGTGGCTGGTGGCCATCTGAGACTGAGGGGGAGTGGGAGCAGGCCAGCCCTGCAGTTTGTGCATTTTTGCACACACGACCCGTCCTTCAAAAATTAGTGGGATGGACAGTGAAAAATCCACATGTTCCAGGTGTGTTGAACATCGACTTCTTAGGCTGTTTCAGTTTCCAATCCCATTTTTGTAGCTGTAAAACCAGTTCCCCTCCCAAAGAGAGTTAAGGGCGCTCCTAAACCAAGGCCTCTAACCATCAAGTTGAATGAAACCCATGCATCCCAGGCCCTTAATCACGGAAGCTACGATTTGTCTACGACATGGCTCCGGTGCAGGCAATTAATTTCCGCCTCCTTGGATGAATGCAAGAAAGCCAGTTGGGTGTTCGCAAAATCCCCACTGACGGTGACTATCCATTCTTGGCTGTTTGAATCTCAACTGAAGGATTTCAGGGCGGGATAATTGTTGGTCGCGTCGATGATATTCTAGATGATAGTAGTGGAACACCTATCGTCATCTTGGATGTCTTTCAGATTTCTGATGAACGTCATGGAATATTCGGGATGCCAGTCCTGACACGGCGGCAATCGGAAGTTACATACATGATTATTCCTACCACCGTACGTTTCGATCTCAGTCTTCCTCGAATTCGTTCATTGATTTGTCTTCATCAGGATGTCAAATTCTTGTTCAATGTGCAGCATGATTGCAATGCGGCGGGATGCTCTGCTTCGGGGCAGCGTCGCAGGATGCAAGAGCGTGTCGAGTCAGATCTCTTCGACACGTTCATCATCCACGAGCCACTGGATCAGTCTATTATCAACACCCACGCTTTCCACAATGCCCATCTCCTACGACAAGTATTGCCACGAGCGCTGACCGCGCCTATCCCATTATTTGTTGATCGGGAGGCAAAACATTATGAGCTGGCCACCACCCTGCGGGAGACCAAAGATAACAGGCGAAAGCATTTGAAAGAGAAGCGAGAGCTCAAGCAGAAGGATGCCGAAGCGGCTAGGGCAGCGAGGGGTGAGCCCGCGAAGAAGTCGAAGAGAAAAGCCAACACTGGGGGGAAACGGAAGGCGCCGGCCACTCGGAACACTCCACCCAGGGCCAAGAAGTCGAAACGGAAAGAAGAGGAGAGTGGTGATGATTCCAGCGCGTTGGATTCCGATACAGACAATTCCGCCGAGTCTGGTGACGATGGTCCACCAAGAAAGAAACAGCGAAGGCGGCTCGATGCTGATTCGGACTCAGATTACAACTCAGATCGTCCTGTGAGAGCGGAGGAGGAGGAGGAGAGGGCCGAGGGAGAAGGTCTTCGTCGCCAAGCAAGAACTCGCCGTAGACCTGCCAGATTTGCGGAAGGCGCTTCAGACCATTCAGACTCGGAGTAATAATAACATGTGATCTATTAAATCTATTGGGTAAACTCAGCTTAAAAGTCAGCACGGTGCCAGCGGAAGCTTACCCAAATTATGGACGCCGACAAGGCTTGATGAAATGTGTCTAGATGGGTCGAAACAAGGCAACTACTACATATCCTCCATCTGAGGTACTGGCTGGGTATTACCTTTGGAATCTAGCGGGTGACCAGGATTTCGAAATGTGGTGGGAGGCTGGATTGTCAGGTGCGTTCGTCAGCTGGCTGCCAGGTGGTTGAAAGGAGGATGACAGCTGAGCTGATTGATGGCCACAGCTGGCCACATCATCTGGCTGACATGAAGCGGCACTTTGGCGGTGTAGACAAAGTGGATACGCAGGAGAGAAACTGACCGATGGTGAGTGGGGGCTAACGGGCTAACCACACGGGATCTTGGCGGCGGAACCAGGTCATTAGTTTCTGAGCGGGGAATTAGTGGTGTGTCGTGTCGGGGAAGGAGAGATGGCACGCACACGGCGTAGGTTTCTGGCGAAAAGAACGCGATCGTCCAGTGCACTCGGCGGGTCTTCGTGGAAGCCATAGAAGGCCGTATGGAGGGGCTGATAGCCAAACTGGGTCAGGTACGTGTGCAAGACCTCGTTGGCGAAACGGTTAAGACTAGAAGTCCGAACGGCTAGATAGAATTCGTGGCCAAAAATTTTGAAGAAGCGCGCTTTGGACGGGTCAACGACAGGGCCGCGGTGGCGATGGGCGGGCGCATGGACGGGAGCCCGGAGGCGGAGAGCGAAATGGCGTCGAGGCATGGTCCTGGAAATGGTCTGAGAAGGAAATTGCGATCAATGTACACATCAATCGCGGATCCGCCGCCCGCATCTTTGTTCTCACTCGTTTCTCCGTCGTTTGTCGCTCGTTTTTTTGTCGCTCGTTCTCGTCGCTCGTTTCATCCATGTCCAAGTCGCACAAGAGGAAAGCACAGCCGCCGGCCATGGTGGTGGGATCCACCGTCTTCTCGGTGACTTCTAGAAGCGCCGACAGTCGCAAAATTCGGACTCAGACGGGAACGGTTGGACAAGACATGGGTTCGTCGTCGGGCCTGGGGTCGGATCGCTTCTGGCAGGACGACATAGCCACCAATGCAGCTAGGGCGTCGACATCGTCATTTTCGTATCAACTGGGCGACGCGTCCTTGGAATCCCAGTGGGACGACGCGCACGAGGATGGCATCAACGTGGTGCTCTGCTCCACACCAGCGCAGAGGAAGCCTGTAAGTTTTTTTGGCGCCACTTATGTTTCTTTTGAGTATATTCTTTTGAAAAAAGCAGGAACGTCCTCTTCATCAATTTTATCCTCTGGAGGACGAGTTTGTGACAGAATCACTTCGGCGCGAAGGCCGCGGCCCACCGAGTGTTCACGGTCGCTGCGCGGGAGTATTGTGCGATGCTCGGCGCCACTGCGCCAATCGCCGCTGCGACGGCGAGCCTGAGTGGCGTTGCGTGGATCAGGGCTGTGTCGGCGAGTTCATGCAATGTTCACGATGCGTAGTCGCCGCCCACGCCCAGTTACCTACGCATTTCCTTGAGGTAAGGTTACTGTTGCGCGTGTCTGCACGGTAGCTGAAAAAATGATTTAGCGCTGGAATGGCAAGAACTTCGAACACGGGCGTAATTGGCTTCAAAAACTCGGGCTGCGCATCCAGCTCAATCACCCACCGGGCGTAATCTGTCCATACAGGCAGGCGGCGCCCAAGGATTTCGTACTATACGACTTATCCGGGGTGCACGAGGTCAACGTCGACTTCTGCGGGTGTCGCGTCCCCGGGACCACCGAGCCGGAACTCCATCGGCGGCAACTGCTTCGGGCGTGCTGGTGGCCGGCGACGGTGACCCGGCCGAATACCTGTGCAACCTTTCAGGTGTTGCGACTGTTCCAGGTGTTAAACTGCCTGGGGAAGGTCTCGGCGTACGACTTCATACGCGGGTTGGAGCGGTGTACCAACCACGATGGATTGGACAAACCGCCGGTATGTTATTGATTTTGTGACGGTCTGGGATAGAGAACTCACACCGGGATCCTCAGGACCGACGTAGACCGTTCATGGTGATCGTGCGGGAATGGCGAGAGGTGAAGCGGGTGAAGCGGATGAAGGGTGGACACTTGGCGGGGGGCGGTGAAATCTATCAAGCGGGGTGAACTGGCGCTGAAATGTCGGGCGTGTCCACAAGCTGGCTGGAATTTGCCAGAGGGGTGGGAACGGGCGGACGTCTTCTCTCAGTGGGTGATAAAGATTGTTCCGTCTGTCGCGACTAATCGGTGCCATTTAGATTCTTGTACTTCCTCTTTCTGGCGCAAGACGCCAACTTTCGACTTTCAAATCGTAACGTCTCATCCGAGGCGGCGGACCCGATCATTGGGGACGGGCTCGGGTATTTTTGCCAGCGCGAAGGCGACGACGGCTACAAGGCGCATATTGCGAAGCATGTTAAGGAGGGCGAAGTCTCCAATTGCTCGGGCTTTCAAGCTATGTTCATGGCGAACACGAAGCGGGCGAACGGACTGCGGACCACAGGCGTCGCGGGCGTAACTTGTTCGCGGCACAACATGTGGATGCCGAATGGAATGGGGGACCTCCAGGTCGGGGAGCGGTACGTGTTTCAAATAATGTGTAATTATGCGCGACACTCATTTCACCTTAGCTTTTGCAATATGGACTTTGTCCTAGTGGCGACGCTGAGGTTGTTAATCCTCATTTGGCTCGTGGTGTCGTACGACATCGCGTGTCAATACGCCATCAAGTTTTGGGAGCGGATGGCGGGGTTCCCAGAGGCAATGCGGCTCAATATCGCGCCTGGTAACGTTTGGTGGAAAGTCCCGAACTTCCACCTCCCGCCGCACAAGAAACTGTGCCACTCGCCGTACTCGTTCCATTGGATGCGGGGCGCGGGAATGACACACGGCGAGGGCGTGGAGCAGAACTGGTCGTTCTCCAACGGGGCGGCTGGGTCAACAAGGTTGATGGGTCCAGGCTCCCGTCATGCAACGCTGGAGGACGTCTTCGGGTTTCACAACTACGACAGAGTGCTGGTGATGCGTACGTCGTGCTTGATTGTGATGTAGAATCTGACTGATGTTGTCGCGTAGACCGCGTCTTACCGAAGCGCCTAGCGGTGAATATCAAGGAGGCAATTAAGCACGAGGCGGCTTTCGAGAGGTTTTCGACGGCGTTGGAAGAGGTTCGGCCGACGGAGGTGGCGGAGTGGAGGGCGTGGGTGGGACGTTGGGAGTCCAAGCAGCACACGGACGCGTCAGAGTCTCCGTTTGAGGTCAAGGACGAAGGTACGTTCTGACGCGCAAGTAAGGACCCCGAGACTGATGGATGATATGTAGTAACCACATTGCGCGATATCCAGCTCAAGATCGCAAGTGAGGAGTTCATTTGCACGGAGGACGGCGTCGAGATCGAGCGGGAGCATTCCCCCGGCACGTTCATCACAATGGGATTGGAACTCGAGCAGGTGCAGTACGTCTACTTTTTTGTTTATTGATTGGCAATTAAAATTAACTATTCAATACAGGCGAAAGCTGGAAGTCGACATACGCGCGGTGAAGGACCCCTCGCCCGGCCAGAAGCTGGCATTCACAAAGCGCCGCACGGCTTTGCTGAAGCAGATCTTCAAGTTCCGCGGGGTGCAAAGGATCTACATGCCGTCGGTGCGGGTGTTGCTTACCGACGAGCAGCGGCAGATGTTCGACGGGAATGGGGAGCAAGTGCCGGAGGCCACGAGGCTGTTCATGCCGTCGGAAATTGCGGATGACAGGTTGCGGGGACATGCGTGTGCGGTGGGGTTGGTTGAGGTGGAGGCGCAGATGCGCCACGGAGAGGCTGAAGAAGCGCTCGAGGATGTACGTTGCGGGCTTCGGACAAGAACGATGACAAATCGTTATAAGCTCTGCAACTACACGGGGCAGGGGTTGATGACCAAGGGCCAGGGAATCCTGCGCCAGATTAACATCAAGATCCACCTGGCGAAACTCCGATACCGGTATGCGCGAGCGGCGCTGCTGGTGTTACGCAGGCACGGGGGGTGGGAGGAGCGGCTGAAGGTTTTGGGGGAAGACGACGTACGGGCGCTGAACGAGCGTGCGCTCACGGCGGAGGAGAAGGCGCAAAACGAGCACTGGGCGGAGCTTGGGGGCGCGATAATGGAGGGAGGCATTGCGCGGGCGGCGGGCGTCGCAAGAGGGGAGGGTAACCACACCCTGTCGTGGATCTGGTATACAGCTGGCATCCCGGAGGACGAAAGCGACCCCCGTTTGAAGGAAGGTATGTGTCTTTTAACAGGTTTTATTGCATTGGGTGCTGATATCACAAATACAGCCCTACACGTTGAATAGTGCAAGGCGCTAGCGCGGACTCACCGGTATAATGAGGAGGTGCAGCTGCTGCGTGAAGAAATGCGACGGACGATTGCTTTCGGGTACAAGGAGGCGGAAGAGTGGGATCGGTTGGCGGGGGAGGAACTGGAAGGAGCGAGCGGGGAGGTGACGGAAGGGCGTCGTGCATATGCGGCGGAGCACGCGGCTACCGAGCGCGCACGGTGCGCGGCGCTGGAAGCGGATTGGGGAGGGATTTTGCGGAAGGCGGATGCTTTTCTGGCCGGCGATGTGGCCGTGGGGGCGGCGCCGGTGACGGTGGAGCTGGAGGGGGCGGATGAACTCGATCCGGAGGAAGAGGAGGCGCTGTTGGAGGGTGAGGATGAAGGGGAGGACCTGCCGCAGGGGCTGATGGCGTCAGTTTTAAATAGATGTAAACACTGACCCGTTTCTGTCTTTTTTTTTGCTGTAATTATGCGGACTGTCCTGCCGGGCAGCGGCAAGCGATGTTGAGTGAGATGCCATCATAAGCTACCCAAATTATAGGATTTTACGTGGGACGCAGGGGCTTTTGGGCGGGAAATGCCACGTGAGGGTACATTGCAATACGGAACACGCTGACCGCGCGACTGCGGTGTATCCTTATTGCAATGTACCCCCCCACCGTGGTCGGGTACATTGCATTCTAGTAACAGCCACTGGTGCAGCAGCACACGGACGGACAGCATGTACACGTGCTGCAGCTGACGAAACTTGTGGATCTGCTTCAGCAGGCTCGTGCGGCGCTTCGTGAAGGCGAGCCTCTGATTAGCTGAAGGATTCTTCAGCGCTCGTACGTCGACCTCTAGTCTCCGCCTGATACATTAGTCAGCCAGATATAATACATTCCGATTGAAAACCACATACTGCGCGTCCTCGAGAGCAAGGCCCATAGTTATGAAAGCGCCAGGTGAGTGCTCACGCTCTACGACGACGGTGCAGATAAATTCCTCCTCCGCGATCTTCAATTGAATATCGCGAAGGGTCGTCACTGAAAGCGCACGGTTGTCAGTATTCGCGTAAGTCTGTTTCACCCGAACCTTCTTCCGTCAGCTCGAACGGCGGCTCCGCCGTGTTTGTGTGCTGCTTAGACTCCCACCGCAGCACCCACGCTCTCCACTCTGCCACCTCCGTTGGGTGTGGAAGCACAGGTCCGTCAGCTGGTAGACAGAAATGTAGGGTCATCGTCCGGAATAAGGGGTGTACTGGTGAACTAGAAATGAAGTGGGGTGGTCCCAAGAAAGAGCTCGAGGCGTAGAGTGAGAAATGTGTCGAATAGGGGGAAAGTGCCGTGTGGGCGTGGAGTGGGCGTAGAAGTCGTTAGGGCTCGATGAAGAGGGAAATATAGAGCTTGTGTGGAAAGTGTTCACTGGCAGCGTACCCACGTTGGAGTACTCAAGTCACTGGCTGCGTCGTAGATGGTGGTTTTTGGGTAAAAAGGAGGATGGTTATCAAATGTACGTACAAAACAAATATACGGTCCGAAGGCCGATGTACTGTAAAGTATGTACGTAGATGTAAAATAGGAGGGAGGCGACCTGCGGTCCAACCTACCCTTCCACATGGGCGAAGCTCTTCCAGCGCGTCCGAAAACACATTGAAGGCGGCTTTGTGTTTCGCGCCCTCCTTCAGATTGACCGCCATACGCTTAGGTAAAATTCGATCTAAACAGCACACAGTTGAGTACTACACCCTTGAATCGAGTCGTAAAGGAAGAAACGCACGCATCGCAAGTACCCGATCATAATTGTGGAACCCAAACACGTCTTCCAGCGTCGCGTGTCGCGACCCGGGACCCATTAGCCTCGTCGAACCCGCCGCCCCATTAGAAAAAGCCCAATTTTGTTCCACCCCCTCGCCGTGAGTCATCCCTGCACCCCACATCCAATGGAAGGAATAGGGGGAATGACACGGTTTCTTGTGAGGCGGTAAATGAAAATTTGGCACCTTCCACCAAACGTCGCTCGGCGCCAGCTTCAGCTGCATGGCCGCCGGCATCCGACCCATCCACTCCCAAAAGTGGATCACGTATTGACACGCGATGTCGTATGACACGACGAGCCACAGCACGTTGAAGATCATTAACGCGGCCAGTAGAACAAAGTCCCCATTACAAAACCTGATGTCGAATCAGTCGCTGCGCACCCGAAGCAAAGACCGCACAAACACGCACCGTTCGCCGACTTGAAGATCCCCAAGTCCGTTGGGCAGCCACATGTTGTGCCGCGAGCACGTAACACCGAAGACCCCCGTCGAGCGTAGGCCATTGATTCGCTTCGAGTTCGCCATGAACATTGCTTGGAATCCCGAGCAATTGGAAATCTCCTGCTCGTTGACGTGCTTCGCGATGTGCGCCTTGTAACCCTCATCGCCTTCCCGCTGACAGAAATAACCCAGCCCGTCACCGATGATTGGGTCCACCGCCTCTGAGAAAACACTGTGATTCGAAAGACGGAAGTTTGCGTCTTGCGCAAGAAATAAAAAATAAAAAAATCTAACACGGTAATCAGCGAGCTGTCAAATCCTCGGCGCGCGAACTCACCGATAGAATGGGTTGGCCTTCTCCCACCCCTCCAGCATGTTCCACCCGACCTGCGGACACGCACGGCACTTCTCCGCTAGCGCCCCCTTGGCTATCTCCTTCACCCCTCCCTTGTGGTAGCCCTGCTTCCTCCGCTTCACCCTCTTCACCTCCCGCCACTCGCGCACGATCACCATGAACGGCTTGCGCCGGTCCTGACCAGCGTTCTCACTTCGTACTTCATCTTTGGTGTAGGACATATTGATTACTTACCGGCGGTTTATTCTCTCCATCATTGTTCGTACACTTCTCCAATCCGCGCAGGAAGTCGTAGGCGGATAGTTTCCCCAAGCAATTCAGAATTTGGAACAACCGCAGAACTTGGAAGGTCGCGCAGGTGTTCGGCGCCGACACTGTCGCGGGCCACCAGCAGGCGCGCATAAGCTGTCGCCAATGCTCCTCGTGCTCGCGCCCGTCGGCAGTTTTGCAGCCACAGAAGTCGACGCTGTACTCACATATCTCGCCCGGTGGATGCCCCAGCTGAACCCGCAGCCCCAGTTTTTGAAGCCAATTGCGCCCTCGCTCAAAATGTGTGCCGTTCCAGTGCTATCAATACACTGTTAATCGTCAAATTCCCCCCGTAAGATAACGACTCGCCTCGATGAAATGTGTCGAATGTTGCGCGTGCGCCGCAACAACGCAGCGCGTGCAGTGCATTATCTCGCCGTAGCAACCCTGGTCGACGCAGCGCCATTCGGCGGCACCATCACACCGCCTGTTGGGACACTCGCGCCGCGCATCGCAGAGTGTTCCTGCACAGCGGGCGTACACGTGTCGTGCCCCACGGCCTTCACGCCGTAAGGACTCATCGACAAACTCGTCCTCCAGGGGATAGAAAAAGTGTAGGGGTCGGTCCTGTCAATCATGGCTCAGTATCGCGAGAGCCAAAAAAAAAGCACCCCTACTTACAGACTTAGGGTTCCTGGGCGCGACACATTGCACGATGTTGATGCCGTCCTCGAGTGGCTCGTCCAGCTGGGATTCCAGCGACAAATCCCCCAGTTGATATGAGAAGGTAGAGGCGGCCCTCGCCGCGTTCGTCGCCAGATCGTCCTCCCAGAACCGGTCTGAGCCCGCGTTTGATGGTCCCGCATCCTGCGCGACCGTACCCAGACGCGTGGGCACCACTCGGGGGTCACTCCTGCTTCTTGAGGTGACAGAAACAGATGTTGCTCCCACCACCAGGGCCGGCGCGACCTTCTTGCGCTTGTGGTTGTTGGACATCCAGGACCAGCGACGACGAGAGCGCGAACGAGCAGCGGGCAGGATTCGCGACCGGAAGAGGACGAAGATTGATCAAGTGATTTATTTTTGATCTCCCACCACGCGCTCTTGCTTCCACCTCTATGCCACCAATTTTCCCTCGTCCTCACAGACCCTTCCTGCCGCGCATCCGCCGTTACCGTGGTGCCCCCTTTGACCCTTCCAAAGTAGAATTCTTCAAACCGTTTGGCAGCCAATATTACCTTGCCCTCGCGACGTACACTGTTCGCGAATTTCACATGTCGCTTGTCCGCACGTACCTCCAGCATTTTGGGTTTTCGCCAACGCACATGCCGCACTACGGGTCCCGCGTGGCAGCACCCCGTGAGTCTTCGGACCGAATCGCGTTTGCGCAGGGGTTGCGTCGGGTTTGTGGTATTTCCTCTCGCTTTTTTTTATTTTTATACTTTCTCTCCTCAGCGAATTAAGGAGTGGTTTGCGGGGCAAGAGCCAGCTTTCTTCACCCAGTGAAAGCCCTATTTCTTGAAAAGGACCTTCCAACGTCAGTCTTTTTTCTTTCTTTCTCGTTTTCGCAGACTCTCGCCGCTGTCTGCATATGCCTGAATCAACCCTGGGGCGAGCATATCCAGACAGCAGTGAGGCGCACTCATTCTCTTTCTCTCTTTCTGTTTCCTCAGGCTTACACTTTTTTTTTTTTCAGGTAACAACGTGATTGCCTTCGCCACTTGTTTACTTCAGAAATTATCCTCTATCCGTCGTGCCTCAATAAACATTTTTTTGGAGCAAACCACCAGTTTCATAAGCATTGAGTGTCGAATACAGGAAACGTAAGATTGGTATGTACGGTGCTATGGAGGCTACGCTTCACGTTTGAGACCACGCGCGCTGCGACGCGGGCCAGACGCCACGCTCGGAGGGCTGTTCTCCTCATCCTCGTTCTTGCAGCGCGTGCGCGGAGGGCCTCGTACCGGGCGCATGTAGAGCCAGTCGCGCGCTCGACGGATTGAAGTGTCGGTGCGCTCCGGCCCAGCCTTGGATTCGACAGACACGGGGACCTCACTGTGATTGGTACTGCTCGCCAGCGCGGCGAAGGGCCCGCGTGGCCCAGAGAGGAGGCGTCCCTTGATCAATGAGGGCGGCCCCCCCCATGATCCCAGGATAGACAGGCTGCCCGAAGAGCAATCGGGGCGCGGCGACGGTAGCCGAGGGCATCTCCGCGTGAACTGGGGGCACGCGCACAGAGACTGCTGATGCATCAGCGATCTGCAATGCCCTGACGACCCTTTACAGACGCTCACCCGGGGCCGTTTCTTCCTTCACCCGCCTGCGTTTTCGTCGTCTACATTAATGGAATGCAATCAGGCGGTGCCCAAGATAAAGAAAGAAAAAAATTCACCGCGCAGAACAAGTTCACCGCGAGAGTCCAATACCCATGGGTTGCGCAGCGAAGAACCTTTTAACGCAGCCTGTGACCACTGTCGAACGAATCTGGTCTCTACAACACATTTTGAGTCGGATGACCACAAATAAAGGTCACAAAGTACTAACCTGAGAGGACGAGTTCCCCATCCTCCCCAAGTAGCCAAGGTTTGTGCTTGGACGAGCCCTTCAGTTCGGTCATGAGAGTATCAGAACAAGAGGCGATCAACGATTTGAAGCGAGTGATTTGGGCGAAACAAGTTGATGCGGCAAATATGGGATGCGATACGGGATGGATGCGGTCGAGGTGTAGTTAAGCCCAGTAAAAATCATTGAGACGCCCGTGGCATGCCCGACACTCCCTAGCGACCTTGTCTTGTTCCTTCAAACCCACAGCCCCCCGGACCCCACGACGTCTAAGCCTTTGGAGTTGATACATGATGTGGGCATAGAGCTGGGCACGACGCTCGACGACCCTGGCCCAGCGCGCCTGGATATGGGTGTCAACCACTAGCGAGAGAAATACACAGACGTCAGTATTGATATTTGCCCAAAAGGCTCTGAAAACGCACCATCTATTACCGCTTTTTTTTCTTCTGGCCAGTGGGGCAGGAAACGGGCAGCACGTTCTCGCTCACTTTCTTGAGTCCACTGCTGAGTGTGACGGGCGGACGGGTGCATGATGTGGATTTGGTCGAGGTCGGACGAAGAAGCTATCAGCCGGGTTGTTTGTCGGTATTGACCAACGGCCTTAACAGTGGTTGGTCAATACTCAAGTCGTCTACTCAATCTCTCCCTGGCTCTGCAACCCTCAGTTCTCTCACCACCTACTCACGTCGCATATGCTACATCTTCCATCGCCGTAACTGCTCTGAAGATCGCCCGAAGCTCACTGTACGCTCTTTACGCACGAACGGTCGCCGCCCGGTTGGCAAAGACCAATTTTTGCCGGCCTTGAGGGAGTGTCAGGGTATGAAGGATTTCAAGGGAAGCCAAGGTGCCCCTCTCTTCCCTGCACAAATTCCACAGGCGTTGAATTTGGTTTCAGCGAGCAATGCACACAACGGCATAAACCCCTATTTCACATCACTGACGGAGTGAAATTGTTTTTTGTGTCCTCGTAACGAGCGTGAGGCCCGGCGGCGCATTCCAAGTCATTACTGGAAGGTATCCACGCCCCTGGCATGCTGCGCCCAGCGTGCCAGTGACGCTGACCGTTCAATATAACATCAAAGTGGCGCACTCACTGGCTAGCTGTTCTGGGAAAGTTTCGCCACGAACAAATCCCCAAGCCATGAGACTGCATTTCTGAGTCGTGAGAAGTGTTATGTTCGACGTTTAAAGCTTTCTGGCTCACCACTTTTGCCTTCGACCAAAGTTGTGTCGATGCTCCTTGCAATTTCGCTGTATTCGACCGAAGTATGTGCGTCCTTCTCATGGTTTTTAACTTGTCTCATAAACATTTTCTATTTTTGACAGAATACCGCGTCAAATGCACACACAAACCTCTACAGAACTCTCGCAGGCCCCCTCAAACCACCGAAACAGCTAGCTGCCCAAAACTTTGCAAAACGCGTCCGTGATGTAATGCAATTAGGCTCCATTTGGACGCGTTTCTACCGCATTTGGACGATCAATGGCGCCATCAACGCTCAGCAAATGCCACCATCAGCCCAAAACAGGTGCGCGGACAACGAGGAGTGTCACCTCAACCGCCTTGCGACATATCGGAAATACCGTCGAGCATGAGTTGCATCATCTGGCAATTACTGCGCGTGTACTGACCTTGTTGTCAACAGCAATCTGGAGGAGCGGCGCCGGAAAGGTCGAGAGCGCATGGCCAAACTGCGTGCGGTACAGACGGACGCTCAGCGTGAACGACACCGCGAGGCTCAACGCCAGTACCGAGAGCGGTGAGCCTCATTCCATGCACTTGTAGATTTCTATTGATCGGCTATACAGATATCGTGAGCAGGTTGCTCACCGCGCGCGTCGAGCCGCCGTGAAGAAAAACCTCGCGGCGGGCAAGGAAACCAAGCTGCGACCCAAGGCGAGGCAGTACTGGTCGGACCCCAACCTTGCGAGCTCGGAAGAGGAGGATGAAGACTCGGATTGGTAATTACGTCGAGGTACATGTACATGTACCGAGTAGAATACCATCCCAGAGCTTCCCCGTCGCGGCGTCCCAGAAAACTCCCCTTGTGGTCCTCCCACGCCCCCCACAACGGGTCAGCTCGCACCCTCGCCTGCCATTCCTCCAGCGACGCCTGCCATTCCTCCAGCGACACCTTGCGGGCTGCCTGACGCTCGCGCTTCCTCTGCCGCTGGTGTTTGCGCTTGCCCGAAGATTTTGGGACAGGAGTGACGCCGTCCCAGTCGGGGTCTTTGAATCCATGCGAAGGGACTTTCCAGGGCCCACCGCCCCAGGGAGATTCCTTCACCTCCCAGTTGACGGGTGCTCGGGGCCCATGCCAACCAGTCCTAGTGGCCTGTTCGAGGGCCCACTCAATGGCCCAACCATTGAGAGAAGGTGGGTCGGGAGGCGGAGGGGCTGGGCGATGCTTCAGGGTACCAAGCCAGTCGCGAAATCGCCACTTATCGTCGCGGGCGGTGCGCATGCTCGCGACGGCATTAGACGCGGCTAGAGGGAGGAGTTAGTGCTGATGCAGTGTACAACGGGTTGCGCGTACCGAGTTTTCCCTCCATGAAACTGCGGGCCTTGAGAAACTCTTCGTAGGAATGGATCAATGAGCGGTCGCGCTCACGCCAAGCCTTCTTGATAGCTAGGCGCTCATCTTCGCAGCTCCAGCCTAATGCAACGTGAGTAGTGACTCCAGACAAATCAGAAAAAAGGGGTACTAATGTAAGTATTGCTCTGGACGAGGGGGAAGGTCCCGGGCATTGTTAGGTCCTGGAAATCCAGAGAGTAACACGTGGTAGGCATTTGTGGATCAGGCGATCATGGGCAATCACCTTTGTTCCTTACTCTCCATGTCGACACCAAGGGCTGGGCTCGTTGCAACGAATACCCGTGCTGAGGACCTCCTCATGGACATCCGGGGCGGAGGAAAGGACTCGCGGTACTATTGCCTTCCGCCGTACTACGGGAAATCGGAGGGGCCGTTACCGGCCAAGACCAGCGGAGGTTACCGGTTTCATCTCATCGCTCAAGGGCATTTGGTGGGCATTTTTGACAGCTGGTAAGTTCCTTTCGAGCTTGCTGTCTCAGAAAAACCCGTTGACGACTGCCAAGGGTTGAAGCCAAAGCCAGTCTTACCGGGTACCCCGACAGCAGCAACCGCGGCTACGATTCCATCGAGGAGTGCGTGGAAGCGTGGCAGAGGTTGTGCACGCTTGGGGTCCATCCGCACACCATCGACCCAATTTTCACGAGACCAGCGACCCCCATCGTGAATATTTCTCCCCGCAAGCCCCGATCCCATGCCGCCCCAAGTCCCGTGAAGCGGGAGCTCACGACTGACGCCGCACAAACCAGCGTGTCGGCCGCTAACCTGTACGTGCATCGCACAAACAGGGACTTGGATACTTATATTACACAGGATTCGCTTTTACACGCCCAAATCGGGGGAGGGCAGCTCGGGCAAGACGAGGCCGCGTCCACCGGCGCCAGCTCCAGGGAACGGCGACGCGCATTCGATTAATTTCGTGATACGCGGGGGAGGAATCATCTCCAGCAGCGTGTGAGTGCTTTATCTTGTCTCGAATCCGCCCCATTTAAAAACTTCGGTCAGCGCGCGCACCGAAGAACGGTACCGCGAATTGCAGCGTTGCGGCGAGGAACCCGACCTGCTGGTGACGAGGAGCTTCACCCGTGCCTCGCGCTTCGCGCTGGAGGAGGAAGGGGATGGCGAGGGCGAAGAATAACTTCAAGTGTGTCGTCGGACCCTCGCGCGCGGCGTTGTTTTTTGACAGGGGGGGCGGGGGGCAAAGTGTAAATTTGGTTTATCTTAATTGTTTGGACAATACATCGATGAATTTGCTAGTAGTGGCTCGACGAGTTTGTTTAATCCGGATGTAGAGTGATGCCGCGGGAATTTTGCACGTGGGGTCGCCAAAATCTTCATCACCTCCCGTACTTCCCAGTCATGCCGCGCGCAGGTACAGCTGCGCGCCGACGTGAGCGCGAAGGACTGCCCCCGACTAAACCAGGCCCAAGGAGCTGGGTATTCGGCTCGAAGCTCAAACTGTTCACGGCGCACAAGGACGAATACCTCGCGGAATCGGAACAGAAAACGACGGGGTCGTTTTACAAGCGTGTAGGGCACCTCTATATAGAGAAATAGGGGTGGGACATGCCCTGGAATAAAGACACCCCCCTGGACGGCACCGAGGGGGACACGAGCGACGACGATGAAAATGGCAACGCTGCGCCAGACAGCGAGGACGATGGCGAGGGCGACAACGACGATGACGATGCGCCCAAGGTGGCGCTTAATGTCGCGGAGGCGCACGCGGCCTATTTCAGGAAGCTGTGTGGTGGGTCGCATTAATATCTTGATGGCCGCTGGAAGTCTAATGGACGAACTAAAAAATTGGGGCCTGGTATAATGCTCAGTACGGGAACGCGACAACGAGGACGTCGAAGCCGATACCTTTCACAAAACTGTTTGACAAGGGGGAGCTCGAGCCTCCCGTACCCGTAAAGGCGCGGGTCTTGCACTACTACTCGCGCCACTTCTACGCGGAACGCGTCAGGCCGAAGGTCGTAACGCGCTGGGTGGTCTTGTCGCGTCGAGAGAACCCCCCGAAGATGATCACGGTGCGAAATCTGGTGACGCGAGAGGCGTGGCGTGCAGAGCCGCAGTCTTTTCGCGACGAGGTTACCGCGGCGTTAGAGAAAGAGCACGAGACCGCGATAGAGGCGTATCGAATCGCGGTGTCGAGCAAAGTGCCTGCTACCCCTGAGGAATATAATATGTGAGTGTAGAATGGGATGACGAAGCTGGAATTGGGACTGACCAGAAATTCGAAGCGCCCTCAACAACGCGGCATACTATCTGCAACCGTTCACCGACGCCATTCACGAGAGATTCGGGATGAACGTGTCCCTTCTGCTGTGCGGCCCGATTCCGGATCGTGGAGGAAGGATTGAGGTCCGAAGGTGTTATATCCATGCAACCACACCCCTGGACATTGGTCTTCGTCACCCAAGACCACTCCGGTCCTCTTCGGGCACTCCGGTTCACTCCGGTGTTTCCGGAGTCAACCGGAAACCCGGAGCCAACCGGAAACTGGGTATTAGTATTGGAATGACTTCTCGCGGTCAGTCGTGGCTGGTATCAAGTGGTAACAACCTCTCCACATGTTCCCTCTTGCCTTCCATCGCCTCATGGCAGATTTCATCACCTCATGTTTCATTTCCCAAGATCAATACTGATACAGGTCGAACTTCTCTTACCGCTTATGGACTTCCTATTCTTTCAACCATATGCTCGTTCCACATGTTACTCCTTATCTCCTTTACACTAAATTAGGATCCTACACTATTTAATCAGCTAGCATACTCCCTGTTCTTCAGTAGTTTAATAAACGTCACTTCCCCCCTTCTGGAGTGGTGCCAGTCGCTCCTCTCTTCCCCCAAACCCTTCCTCTTCCTCTAGACGATACCTGGCAGTACACGCTCACCCTGCACCTCAGTGGTGTTGTGTCAAGCAGCTCCGCCGACCCTCTCTGTCGACTCCGGTTACTCCGGCCTACTCTCCGGCACCCCGGTTATTCCGGAGTACCTTGTACGACTCCGGCCGACTGTTCCACTATCCCGTACCCCGCGGCTTGGCATTTAACAGTATTAAACTACTCACCTGTTCAGGTCTCGTAGTTCTGCATCAGCATGTCAACAAATTACCTCTTGCGCTCTTGGCCATCCCCTCGTTCTGCTAGTCGGGGAAGTCTTGCCTCATACGTCGTTATGTTGCACGATTCTTCTACTCCACCGACACCCCAGCACGAGGCTGCGACTAAAACTTCCCTATCCGGTGAAGCTTCGGTAACGCATCGTGGGTTGTTTCCCATGACGGCGGCATCAATTCCCATGGGGACCTTCCATGTGGGACCGCCTCAGGACGACATCGCGGTGTATCCCGGCACTCCTTCTCCACCGGTATCCGCGACGCCTCCCAGTTCGGGGTCGTCTCCGGATTATTTGTTCATGGACGCTGTTGAAGAAGCTGTCGAGATTGACGATCAACATCTCCAGCAATCCCTTCAGCAGTTGGAGGAACTCGATCAAGATCTTATTCTCGAGTATCCGCCTTCTCCGGTTGTAGCGCCGGCTCCCGCCGTGCTCCCGGAGGAGTACGTCCCTGACATTGACGAGTCGCACATGCCTCCTCACGAACTTCCTTATCCATCGAACTATCCCACATCTGCCCAGAATTCTCCCGCCAATCCTCCATCTCCCGCGCTATCTCCTGCTCCGATTCCGGACTCCGAAAACTCGGAGCTCCAATATCCGATGTTGTTTGACGGCAAGAAAGAGGACGTCATGCTCTTTCTTTCCCAGTGCTACGCACATCTGGCTGCTCATCCCCGCGAGCACCGGACGGATGACGATAAAATCAGTTTTATACTGACTCGTTTCCGGGGAATTGCCGCGACTATCTACGGGCTTCCAGTTTCTGCCAGCCTCACTTGGCATGGGAACTTTTCCGCCTTCATCTCGGAGTTCTTGGAGATCTTTGATGGACCGGACTCGTACGGCAATGCGGAAGATCAACTCCGCTTGCTCCGGATGAGTTCCATGGAGGAGATTGGGCCGTTCCTTCGCGAATTCGAAGACTTGCTCAACCATCTCGGTTGGAGCGAGTCCGCGAAGTGCCATGCTCTTCACCACGCGCTTCCGCTGCGTTTGAGTATGGAGTTGGATGAATGTGTCTGCTACCCTAGCACCTATCCTGGGCTCCGGGCAATGTTAACACGCCTGGATACCAAGTATTGGGCCACACAGCCTGCTGCAGCTCTCGCCGAAGCTCGGAGGAACGCACGCGAATTCTGGGGCGATCATGGCCCTGGACGCGGGTCTCCGGGTTCCGAGGACAACCACGGAACGCCTTCCGGAAACGATCTTCTTGATCGCGGTGTTCCCGGTCCTCGCGAAGCATCTCCTGCTCTCTCGGACATCTCTCCGGGTATGCCTTCCCTAACCTCCATCCCTGTTTACAACATCTCCTCGAGCTCCGGAACACCTGTTCGTCCTACGATGGGTGCATCGGGCTCTGGAGATGCCGGTCCTTCCTCTGGCTATGCCAGGAAGGCGGTCGATCCCTCGCGCAAGCGCTCTGCCGAGGCGGCCGGTTTGCTGAACAACAAAGGCAAACTCCGGAAGGAGGAAGCGGAGCGCCGGAGACGTCTAGGCTTGTGCATGTATTGTGGCAGTGGTGGACATCACATCGGAACGTGTGAGCACATTACGCGCGTTGTTCACGACAAGCGCCAGCGCACCGGAGAATCACGCTCCACGGGTAATAATAGCTAAAAGACCATGCAGAGCTCGAAAACTCCACCCGGAACGTCTGCGTCGTTCCCGGGGAGTTATACCACAATCCATCACGTTTACATTCGCTCAAAATTTACGACCGCTCGCTCTCCGGAGTCGAGTTTTACGATTTCAACAATCATATCTCTCCGAGATTGCCTCGGGATTCAACTCCCGCATACGAACATTTCCTCGACATCCTATATCGCTGTAACTATATAAATATTGGAATTCACTCGGTTTTGGCTTCGCATGCGAGATCTCCGGCTAAAATCCCACCGGACAAGCTTTCCCTTGGCAACTCTCTCCATTAATCGACAGTCCATCTGTCTCCTCTTTTGGTGTTGTTCGTACTCCGAAAACGCGTCAACGTTCTTGATTTCCTTCTTTGTTCTGGATAACGGAACCGGAACACCTCTCAACCGCATTCCGTTGAATGCAAGATGACGGTTTCCACCAATCCGAATCCTTAATCCTTGGGGTTATTAGTGTGCACACGACCGGCAATTATGCCGGATATTGTTTCGGTTGCTCCCATGAGGGACCGGCGTTTATCGCCGACACCGACAGTTCTGACGCCTTCACCATATCCGAAACCTCCGGGCTCCGCGCCTACGGTTTCATTGGCTACTCGCCATTCCCGTTCTTTCGAACAATTCTGGATCGGGACTCGACCCTCCGGAAAATTCCGGAGCCTCGACGTCTGGTCAGGTGTCCAAATGGCCACCAAATGGTTTTCGTAAATGGGTCATGGCTTCGAGCCTTTCCCTTCGATCACCTCTCCGGTATAGCTACGCGCACGCAAAGTGCTCCGCTCCGCTACCGGAATCCTTTGTGAAGCTTGTATGCTTCCGATCTCTTGGCAAATTCGACACCTTGTTCCTATACGCCATGGATCGCTTCTTAGAGGTGCTTGACGCAGTTCAGCATTCTCATTCCTTTTATTCTTTTCTCCCTTCGTTCATTCAGCCTTGGTATTGTGGGGCTGAGACAATAGTTGGGTTTCAAACCTTGGACGAAAGCGGAAAACACTCATCTGGGACGTCTAACAAACGTACTCAACCGAGCCCGCTTAGTTCCTGGCATGGAACTCTCTTTTTTTCGCACTCCGGCCAGACTCGCAGATCCGGAACCTATGCTCCGTCGAGATATCGGGTAAGAGCTCACCGGAGGACACTTTGCAGTGTTTCCTCCAACGTGCCTCCGACCTCGACTTACGCTTGCACCTCCGGAATCACGTCTTGTCTTGTCCGGTCGCCGGAAAAGCCTCAAAATCAATACCTCGGCTTCCCCCTGAGGAAACCTCTGTGTCCGCTTGCAGCGCCCTGTTGCAGCTACGTCAGGGGCCTCATCACTCCTTCTCCAGTAAAACGGAGCTGGACTCTGGGGTCGTGTTCCGTTCTCCGGTCGTTCGGACCTCCGGAACTCCACTACTGCAGGTGTTTTAATATCGAGAAAGGCCAGCCGAGCGTCACCTCGGTGACCGCACTCGTCAGCTTGGTAACCTCGCACGCCACAGTACGACCACTAGACTTGGGAAAATCTGGAAGAAGCGCTCTTCGACCGGAATAAATTCCTTGTCTCCGAGCATTTCCTGCCTTCAAGGCAAAATCCCTGGCTTCTCGCCAAATTTCGACTCTATCCCAAACGATTCGCGGTAGCCTGTGGGAAGTCTACCCTAAGAGGGGGATACGCCCATGAAACTCCGCATATGAATCAAAAATTCCTCGCATAATTCGATCGCTGTCTGGAAATTCAGCGTTGAAGCAGGAATTACTGGAGTCGTTCCCGTCTTTCCGGAACTTGCTGTCTTACGCTCGTGACAAGCAAGCTTCGAACTGACACCCGCATATGGATGGTTCATCGAAACTCAAGATTACGGTTGACTGATTCAAGGATTCACTCAAGTATAACTCAGGAAGATCATAATCCTGATTCCGGATGCTGGAATGTGTTAAGTCCACTCACCGTTCTTCTCCAGCAACCTCCGGTCGTACTCCGGAATATCGGAGACCTCTCGTCGAGGCCAGCGAGTAGCCGGAGTTGACGCATTCAACATTCGAAGAATCCTCTGTCTCATCAGCATATCGGTGTTCAAGTTCCAATTGCAGTTCCCACAAGGTCTTGGCAGATTTCCCTCCATGAATCACCAATCGACCTAATCCACATGCCACGCACTCTCTACTTCTATTCCTGGCATACTTCCCTCTTTTTGGCTGACATTGGGATCGTAATCCTGTTCGATCTCCGAACTCCGGATACCATTACTGGGACCGGAACTCTGGACGGTCGTCTAGGAAAACCTTTTCCGAGGTCACCATCTTCAAAACCCTTACCTCACTTCTATCCATTACTTTCACCTTCAATTCCGGGATCACTACGCTCATTCATGATCACCTATGGGCATTCCGGTAGTGTCCGGAATCCGGAGTAAACACCGGAGTCAATAACTCTGGTTGGTCTTGTCCGGACCTCACTCCTCATCACTCTGGTTTGTTTCAAACGAATCATTGTGTATTTACAATTTTTATAGCCCAATGGGCTCCAAGAAAATCAGCAAAAAATACAAGTACAAAAAATTTACATATTCAATCACTGTCGCTCAGCACGATAATCTCCGCGTATCTCTTCACCACATCACCTTCACCTTCCTCCCCTGGCTTTCGCTTCCGCCTTACCTCCAAGCGCTCGACGCGGTATTGTCGGGATGGGCCCGGAACCGGAACTGGAAGTTCTGGTTGCTCGACCTTTACCTGGGTCGTCGGGCCTCCACTCCCACTCGTTCCGCTCCCGCTTCCCGAAGCCTCCATCATCCCCGGTACGTCGACATCCATCGCGGAGTCGAGGAGGTTTCTGAGATCCAACGGGATCTCATCCTCGACTGCGCTGTCAACAGCGCCAACCATCTCCCGCTCCTCTGCTGCATCCCGCTCCATCAACTCCCGCTCCTCTGTCGACCATCTCCCCTCGTTCTCCGTCGTTTCCACTCCGGAAGTCGCCGGAGTATCCGGAATAACCGGCTCGATAGGTTCTACCTTCGGGAGAACCTCAACGGCCGGTAGACGGTGCGGGTGGTCGAAGTCTTCGACACTCTCGAAGAAAATTGGAGTTCCGGGGACCGGGGTGGGGGAGCCAGAGCTCCGGTTGGTCGCGATCTGGCCAAGTGCCGGGGTAATTTCTCGACCCAAGCGCGGCGTCCCGCGCTGGGCCAGAGAACCACCATCCCAATCAGCATCTTCCAGCTGAGGCGGCATCGTTGCGTCCTCCGATACCGACGACTCGCGCGTTCGCCCTCCGGCTCCGATTTCCATTACCGGGCCGGAGTCGACAGGCGAGCCGAGATCCATGTCGACGTCTTCGTCGACGGGGTGGTCGTCGTTAGGAGTGGGCGATGGGGAGGTGGATTCCTGCGTTCGGGGAGCCAGCGGACCGAGGTTGAACTCCGGTTCCGGAGTCAGCAGAACGTTGCGGAATGAATGCAACGGAAGATTTACCTGCTTCTGGTAAATCTCCAACTCACTCCGGAGTTGGGCGATCACATCCATGCTATCCCGCAGCTCCTTCTCCACGTTCTGCTCCGCGTCCTGAGCCTCCTCCATTAACCTCTTCGCCTTCTCGTACCCCTCGTGGAGCCTCGAGACTTTAGTCTGCTCAACAGCGAGCTCGCTGTTGAGGGACTCATTCTCCTCCACCAAACCCTCGATTTGTTCCACCAATCCATCCACGTAATCGTAAAACTGGCGGATCAGGCCGTCGAAGGGTTGATTGGAGCTGGAGGGGGTTGGGGCGCGTGAAGTGGTCCGGGGTTTCTTGGCCGGACGGGACTTGGTGCCGGTGTACCACTTGGATTCCAGTCCGGTGAAGCCGTCACCCCGGAAACCCGTCTTGAAGAACGGTTTCCGGTCTCCATCGCTGGAATCGGCGACGGAGTGGCGACGCTTCGTCCCCCGCTGCGAACGCGAGCTTCCGGGACGTTTGGAACGCCCGGAGTCACCGGAAGCTCGGTGAGAGGGGCCGGCTTGACGCGAAACGGATCTCTTGTTGATCCTGGTGGTGGGTGGATTGAACGAACATTTTGTTCGTTTGCGGCGGCACGACGCGCACGTCCTCTTGCGGGTTTCGCGCAACCGGAGACACGCGTGGTCTTTGTTTTGGCAATTGCCACACCCTAAAATTTATAACTTTCAGCAAACAGAAAAAATCAAAATAAAACAAAAAATATAGAAGGCGTACGTTCATCACCCTCGAAACGAATGTAGTCGGGGTTGGGCCATTCGACCTCCGTGTCGTTGGCCTCCATCCCGTCGTCGGGGTTGGACTCCGCACTCCGGTCGTCACCGGAATCCGGAGCCTCATCCTCGTCCTCCTTCTCCTTCTCATCCTCCTCCCTCTCCGTCTCTCCCTCGTCCTCGTCGTCTGCGTCGTCCTCAGCACCCGTAGCACTACCGGGAGCGACCTTGGAGTCGTCCGGCTGCACCACGGGTCCCGGAGTGTCACGACGGGGTTTGGTGAGCGACTTCACCAAATCCACGACGCTGACGTGGGGACCGAGCGCGTCAAGCTCTTCTCGTATAACAAGAAGATGTTGCGCGCTCGCGTCCGCCTCCGACCGCGATTCCGCCCTCGGCGCCCGGAGCAGAGCTCTGAGCTGACGCTGCAGCTCAGACCTCCGCTCGTTGAGCCGCTGCTGTTCCATAGCAGCCTCCTGCGCCTCGTCGTCCTGGATCTGGCGCGCGGTCGCCTTTCCCTTCCCCTTGCCTCCTCCGACGTTTTCGCCACCGTTTCGCCCCGCTCCCTGCCCAGCACCATCTCCTCCACTCCCTGCACCTCCGTTCGTGTTGCTGTTGGTTGCGGACATGTTGCTGGTGTTGCGGTAGAGTTCCGGGTGGTGGAGGAAAGCAAAAGAGTTGTTGACGTGTCAACTTACGGCACCAAAAACGTGACTCGGCGCACGGGCCGGGCACGTGATCAGCTTGGACTTTTCCGTCCACAACAAAAAATTTCAAAATCTTCATCAAAAAATTCGTTGACGAATTTCCCCAACTTTCAAATCATTCGGCCTTGGTTATTAACTCATACCGGTATCCCTTTGGATTTCTCTTGCTAACCATTTCCGACTCCGGTTGGAATGTTTGGCATGGGAGCCAAACCCAAGAGGGGGATACTGTTATATCCATGCAACCACACCCCTGGACATTGGTCTTCGTCACCCAAGACCACTCCGGTCCTCTTCGGGCACTCCGGTTCACTCCGGTGTTTCCGGAGTCAACCGGAAACCCGGAGCCAACCGGAAACTGGGTATTAGTATTGGAATGACTTCTCGCGGTCAGTCGTGGCTGGTATCAAGTGGTAACAACCTCTCCACATGTTCCCTCTTGCCTTCCATCGCCTCATGGCAGATTTCATCACCTCATGTTTCATTTCCCAAGATCAATACTGATACAGGTCGAACTTCTCTTACCGCTTATGGACTTCCTATTCTTTCAACCATATGCTCGTTCCACATGTTACTCCTTATCTCCTTTACACTAAATTAGGATCCTACACTATTTAATCAGCTAGCATACTCCCTGTTCTTCAGTAGTTTAATAAACGTCACTTCCCCCCTTCTGGAGTGGTGCCAGTCGCTCCTCTCTTCCCCCAAACCCTTCCTCTTCCTCTAGACGATACCTGGCAGTACACGCTCACCCTGCACCTCAGTGGTGTTGTGTCAAGCAGCTCCGCCGACCCTCTCTGTCGACTCCGGTTACTCCGGCCTACTCTCCGGCACCCCGGTTATTCCGGAGTACCTTGTACGACTCCGGCCGACTGTTCCACTATCCCGTACCCCGCGGCTTGGCATTTAACAGAAGGTGAGCGGAGCTGGTGAAGGAACTGGGCAGTACTTAATAGTGATTTTCTGCTCAGCATGCACTCAGGGATGTCAAATGGCTTGATGCCTAGAATCTGGAGCGACTTTGATCGCGGGGGCTTCGACTTCGCGCAGCGGAGTCTGGTGGACTTCACACACCACTGCTTCAGTAAGTTTTATATTATTGCGTCTTGAATAACATCTAATTGTGGACGCAGCGAACGAAGAATGTCGCGCGAGAGTGGTGAAGACGACGCCAGCAGAATCAGACGCGGACGACGTCATAGATGAAACTGGGCCCGCTACCGACATCGACGACGACGCAGTTGGGGTGAGGCCGGCGTTGACGAAAGAAGTCAGGCCGGAGGGCGCCATGACGAAGGGGACAGAATTTACCCTCACGCCAGACGAGCTCGCGATGTACCTGCCTCAGGGACTGACAGGGGCGGAGCTAAATGCTAGTGAGGGGCTCAGCGCGGAGGAGATTGAGCGCATGCTGTTCGACCCTTCAGCGTTTAATCCAGACGGGTCGCTGCGCAACGGCCTGGGACAGAGTGAGGGGATGTTCGGGGAGGATGGCGGGGAGGCGTCCTTCGGGCTTGATAGCAGCTTGTGGGAGGGAGCGCAGATCCCGCGGCCCGTGCTGCGTGAAGACCCACACATGCCGACGCCAGGTGGTCAGCAGCCGCTGGTGATTAGAGAGGTGTTGCGGGCGGAGATGGAGCTGATGGGGCTGGCGGCGGCGAAGTATTACGCGACTTCCCTGCAGGCCATGTCGATACAGGCGGTAGAATGGGAAAACGAGCTCGCAGACAAACGCGCGGCTGCCGTGGCTCATTCACCTCCGCCTCCCCGTCCAGAGCCAAAGCCAGCTGGGCGCGCAGCAGAACTACAACGGCCAGAGGTCAATGGGGACGCCGAGGGACCACTAAACGTCGACGTCGTCGTGCCGGGGAGAACGGGTGGAAAGAGCAAGAGCGCGCAGAAAGGCGCAGAGAAAACAAACAAGGAGGGTGGTGAGGAGAAAGGGGGAGGGGAAGAAGAGGGACCGGAGTGGGTGGTGCAGGACATGTCGGGGTGGTCAGAGGAACTGCAGAAGGCATACGCGGCATTTGGACGCGCGAAGGAATTCGGTGGCGACGAATGGGTGGCTTGCGTCGAGCAATTGCTGGCACTGGAGCGCGCGCGTGAATTCCGGGCCAAGGGCTTGCTGGCAGTCCCAAACGGGGGGCCTAAGGAGCGCCCGCGCGAGGTGCCAGAGTGGATGCAGGCGCGCCGCAGGTCGGACAAAGGGGTGGAATTGACGTCGACAATTGGTCCGGCCCAGAAGAAAGGATCGTTTTCAGCTCGCTGGTGGGACTGGTGGGCGCTGGCGCAGCCCGCAAGCCGGGTGCAGGCAAATGGGAAGTTCAAGTTGGCGGAGCGAGTGCCTGTGGGGGAGTGGGAAGATATGAGCAAGATGGTCGGGCGGAACGGCTTGCTTTTGTACCTCGGTGGTCTGTTGTGGTGGGGGGAGGCTGCTGCAGGGGATGAGGAGAGCGAGGTGTTATTGAGGGACTGGAGTATAGCAGTGGACGACGTGACTTATGCCCTCAAAATGGCGGTGTCGTGCGTGGGCGGTGAAAGGTGTGTAAAGTCCGATTTACTTCCGCATGACATTTGATCCCCGTCGAAGTAGCAACAAGAAGTCAGAGGCGGTCAAAGGCAAGCGCAAGCGCGCGACGGAGGTTGCAGCGGCAGAGGAAGAGAAAGAGAACGCGCCTCCTAAGTAAGTTGTCGGTGATCCAATGCTGCAATGCTGATAATTGCCAAAAAAGGAAACGCCGCAAACGCACAAAGGCTTAGGTGGGAGGACTGTGCTGGCTCGGCACTGGCGTGACGCTGCCTTCAAATAGTTTTTGCTGCTGAGATTTGGTTGGATGATGGTATACTTTTCTCGGTGTTGATGTATTCGCGCGGTGGATGGGGACATTACATATTTATTCGAGTCGTGAAAGAGATTGATATTTATATTTACTTGGAAGGTAAGAAGCTTGGTTCTACGCAGGAGGATTTTCTGGGCAGAGTGTAAAGACAAGGTTGTGTAAATACAAGGTTGAGCTACAAGGTTGAGCAAGGGAAGCAAGCAAATCTGTGTGAGAGGCGGCGTCAGGATCGATTGATACAAGGGAAAACAGTGTCGGTACCGCCGCAGACGGAGGCCATGCGCGCTTCGAATTGGGGGGTCCGGGTCGACGTGCTGGCAAGGACAATGGTGGTTACGAAGGTACGCCTCGCGGGGGTGCCCAGGCCAATAAGCAGCAGCGGCGACGCGAGGCGGATCAGCAGCGCAATTGGGGGATTCAGGGTCGGCGGAAGAAGCGGGGCTTTGGGTACGAGGAGGAGGGTGACATGTATGTAGAGCCTGTGGGCAGGCGTGAGCAACGTACAGCGCGGGGGAGGGGTGAGGAGGCAAAGGCAAAGGGAGGGAGAGTAAATAGCGATAAACAAACAAATCAAAAGTGACAGCAACAGCGGCATGATGGCAATTTAGTACAGGAATAATGTACGAAGTATTAAATCTGCGGCGCGGGACTAAAAGGGCGGTGATTATAGCTCAAAAGAGGCGGGGATACGTGGGAAATGGCCGCAAATGTGAAGATTTACTGTAAGCATCCAAATGGGGTGTACAGGGGTACATCTAATTAAGGTACACAATGGCCGCCCAGTGAAGTGGTGCCCACAATTAAATGTACCCCCCGGTCACGGTCAGGTACATTTAGATAAAGGTACAGCTACACCTCATACAGGCGGGTAAGCTTGCAGCATGAGTGAAAATGAAATTATATCGCCTACCAGTCCAAACTGAAACTGACTCCAAGCCGAATCTCCTGGTGGGACTCCGGACCATAAAAGAAAGGCCGCCCTTCGCCATCTTTGATTGTTTTCCACACCTCACCATCCTGCATGCATCTAAGTTCTCCGTCGACTTCCGTTCGTGTTTTCCACGCGTTTACTGCAGAAACCATGCCTGGCCTCTTAAAGAAGTCACGTAAACCTGTGGAAAGTAGCTGGAGGGGGGCGACCATGTAAGGTTTGCGTTTTTTGGACCCAGCAGGTAGCTCCCCGAGGTTGATGTCTGCGTTTTCCCAAACATCGTCACCATCCCGATTTGGGGCCCCGAACACCTCCTCGTTGCAGTCAGAACAAATGTACCCTCTCCGACATCCGGCGGGAAAACGAAATGACACTGAAAGCAGACTGGATGTACGGCGAAGTTATCATTAATCTCGAACTTAGTGAACACCGTTTTGAGTGTGCGTGGCAGCAACACGGGCCCAACCAGATTGCCGAGTAAAGACGAGAAAATAAAACCCAGACAAATAAGAATGAGAGCAGCAGCCCGGAACGTTACGCAGTGCTTGGTGTGTAGGAATGCAACCAGGTACATGATGCAACGCATGTACCAGTGTGGATTCAGATGGTCGCGCGCCGTAATCTGCACTGGGGTCACGACACTAGCTGGCGTTGTCGGGCGGTTAGGGGTATCAGGCTGAGCATGCGTTGGAGGCCTGTTATTGAAGGACATAAGTATTTCTCTTGTTTAGGCTGCATTGAGAAACACACTGTGATGCTAGCATTGGCTCCATTGCTGAATTTATTACATGGGAATCCGAGATGTCAGGCTGCGAGGTATCTGTAGAACTCCTTACATACATAGGTCAGAGGATTTTCAGTTCCGCCGGACCTCGAGCAACGCACTCGACGGAGTCTTCAGGAATAGGCATCTCAGGGGTGACTCGATGATACGTGTTGTGAGAGTAAGCTGTCCGTCCTCCGCGATTGGAAACCCTCGGAACGGGTGGTCAGTGTTGCAGTTAAGGGTTTAAGGGCTTAACACATGTTAAGACTAAGCCCTTAATATTGGGCGGCTCGTAACTTAAGCCCTTATTAAGCCTTAACATGTTCCCATCAAACAGTAATCTTGCGGTAATCAATGCAGTAAAAATTCAGTCAGTACTCTCAGCTCCATCTATCCTACAAACCCAAGACAGACCATAGCATTTTTGACGTGATTTTACAGCTTCATGGTCTGTTCAACGGTTATGAAATATTTTCTCCCACAGTTCAGGAAATTTCACTGATGGAACCTCTCGTAGCTGAGTATGGTGACGAGGAACCGGACACAGATGCCCAGGAGGCCTCTGGGGAGGGTTTTTTTCACTATATTCGTGTAGGGACTGGGCACAGCTCTTTTAGGAATTAACCCTTAATATGACCCTTAATTAAGCACCCTCAATAAGCCTTAACAAGAGTTAAGGCCTTAATTTTGGGGACCACGCTTAATAAGACCCTTAACTACAACACTGCGGGTGGTATAGAAGACGGAGGCGGCCGTTGCGACGTGTTCTGGGAGTGGGCAGTGTTACCGCCCCTCGCTGCCACTGGAACATGCCTGCGAGGCCGAGCTGCAGCTGTGTCTCTATTGTTTACTGGATTGAGTCGCCTGTCGGCCATGGATGGCTACGTCGACCAAAGCTGATGCACGGAATACGAAAGAAACGCTTAGAATGTCCACGGATCAACTCAAAGCGGACAGCCAAACTGCACAAAACATATCAATCTACACATCAACAGAGATCTGGGTCCGAATCGGTGTCGACAAACAGGCGGAAATGCGACTTGGAAGGTACACAATACATCGGCAGACGTAGGCATAGGTCGACGTACCTGGGTTTCCCCCAGGTGTGCCGACCTTTGCCGAGGGAGCTCGGCACAGGCTGTAGGGCTCCGGGCCGTCGCCGTCACTGACAAGAACGGGTCCCGTCGCGACTGGTACCGACCCGTCCGTTGCGGCATGGGGACCTGCTTTCTGACGGACGGGTACGTGACGGGTCTGCCCGTTGGCGGGTGGCCCGGCGCCGGCCGTTGACGGGTGGACGGGTTGGGGAGTTTCCACTGAATTCAGCACCTCGGCAAGCAGCGGCAATCATCGAATACTTCATACCGGATCATCACAGTCACACGTCAGAAATAATCGAATTTGTCCCGTTAAAATTGAGTTTAAACCGTTTAATGCCGCCACAGTGATTTTTTCCCTCGAAAGAGCGCTGGGTATGAACCAGAGGCTCACTGGATCACAGACTCTTGCCAGTTGTGATTACTGGCTCCCGTGGGAATTTTTGTACCCGTCAACGGCCGTAACGGGTCTGACGGACGGGTCCCGCCAGTCAGCGGCCCCTGGCGCGCGCAGTGACGGCCAGGTCGACCAGGCCGTCGCGAAAAAACGGCCGTCTTTCAACCGGCCGTCTGACGGGACGGACGGCCCGGAGCCCTATCGACAAACCCACGGAACGCAGTGAAGTACGATTCGATTTTGGCTCGATTAGATGTTCAACTAACCTTTCATCAACTCATAGGTTCATTCTTTTGGTACTTGGCTTCAACCTCAACGCTACTCAAATCATGTATCCAAGCTTTCGATGAGTCTTCATTTTATTTATTGGTGTCATACATCGATTCCGCCGATCTATCCAAGTCAAATTCGAATTGCAAGTTTCAGATTCAAGTTCAATCGAAACCGATTCAACTTCAACCTGCCTTGCAATGGCTTGGGTTCAATTACTGCATCGTGAGTCCTCCCATTCATTCAATTTCGTTCCCTTTACTCACCTCCATCGCTCTCAGCACTGGGTTTCCGCGCCGCAATGCAATTTCAACCCAACTCAACATCGAACTCGGACTCAAACCATTCCCGAACCCAGCGAGGTAAGCATTGCTTTCAATCCCAACTCCATTCGCATTCATTTACTGACCTTTGTTTCGTTCACCCAGGGTGGACTGACATTCTACTCCCGGAGTCCCTGCACCGCATTCAGACTGTCCAAGGTAAGTGTTGCTCTCCGTTCAATATATTTTATTTCGCATCACTAACTTTCCCTTATTCTTCCTCAGACAGCCCAAAATCGATTCTACTCCCCTTCCCCCTCAACTACAGGTCCCGAGCCCGGGCGAATTCAATTCTAATTAAAGTACTTGCCCAGAATTTCTACTCCAAATGCCTACTGCAAGACCTGCCCTGCGAGGATGAAGGCAGAATCCAATTGAATTGGAGGTATGTACACGCTCCACCTAGACTCGAAGCAGTCGCTTTTCGGGACGGCGGGAATTGATGACAGTCGATCAATAGGCCGGCGGAAAAGCGACTGGAACAATCTAACCGGTTGCCAGTACGGTCGGAGTTTGCCGGCGTAGGTAGTTTTGACTTAGAAAAATTTCGCGTTTCGAAAAATGTCGAATTTTGAATCGAAATTCTGAGGAGACAGTTTTGTTCTAAATAAAATTACAAGACCTCTCATGCACAGGTACTTTTGTTTTGAGCAACGTAAATTTATTCAAAAAATATATACGGACATGGGCGTGGTGTGTACGGGTACGAGACTCGGGTGAGAGAGCAGAGCGGGATGGCAGTGTGCGCCGCGCACGTGTGGGTGCCGAGGACCGTGCGGGCAAGAACGGGTCGGCGCGCGGCCGTTCCCGGGTTACCCGTGCTGCGCGCGTTAATTCAGCACGGGGGGCACTCGACGCACGTGGCAGCGGCATCCGCGCGCGCACCGAGCGAGTCCGAGACCGGGACTTACCCCGCCTCGGAGTCAGCTGCTGCTGCCCTCGCGCGCATCCCACGTGCCAGGCGCGCAAGCAAGCTCGGCTGTGCACCGCACCACAACTCGCAGCCGACCCCGCATGCATTCGGCACCCTCGACGTGTGCGGGGATGGGACGCACACGCACACGCACACGCACGGCCACGGCATCCGCGGCGAGTGCGATCGAGTGAGTGCGCAAGCGACTCGGGTGGGGCGGGGTATACGGGGACGACGAGGAGCGAGGGTGGTTGAGGGGGGTGAGAGACGAGGGCGGGGTGGGGGACGAGAGGTCACGCATACGAGTCCCGCTTGCCCCGCGCGCGCAGGACTTGCGACACACCGTCCCGCGCGCACTCGGTACTCGATGCAGACAGCGCGCCGGATGCGGCGGCGCACGCGAGTCCGAGAACGGGAATGCAGGGTTCCCGCGCTCGGAACCGGCTGCTGCTGCTGTCCGGATGTGCACACACAGCGCACCCCGCTGCACGCCTGCGACCGCGCGCGCCTGAAGGACGCCGCCGCACCGGCGTTGGAAAGGCCACAGGCAAGCGGAGATGTGCGCACATTCAGGCTCCGCAGCCAAAAACAAGTGGGAAGGATGGGATGGGATGGGATTGAAGTATGGGGGTGTGTGGGGCAGATGGAAAATGAAGGCGCACGTGGGTATGAGGCTTGAGTTGGTGGCGCCAGGGATTGCGGGCGGCGGCGGTGCGGAATCGACGCATCTCGCGCTGCCAACATGGGTCGCAATTGTAAGCGCGCGCAGGAGCACGATGAGCGTGCGCTACGTACCTAGTCCGCGCAGTCTTTTGCTAACCCCCGAATCTTCTCGGCTTGATATAGCGTGGCGTTGAGACGTCGACAGCGCAGCGGGTCTCAGCGCGGCGTGAGCGTCGGGCGCATCTTGTCACGTTTCTATGCGGGCGAGGGGGTCAGTATGCGTGCTCGTAGGCAAAACGCGCTGGAAGGAAAGGCAAAGAATAGGAGGGCATGGATGGGGAATGCATGAGCGCAGGCCCAATGCACGCGCAGAGGTGATGCCGAGGCCGCGCACGCTGCGGCCATGACCCTCGCCGCGCAGCACTCGAGAGTCGGCTGCCATCTTCTCCGTACGCGGCGATTCGAGGCGCTAGGCATGCGCATGCGGCGATACACCCGCGGAGTCTGCACAGACGGAAAACCTGGGGTCTGCTCCAGTCGTAAGCAACGACGCGGGCGGGGGGTGCGGGGGCGGGGGTGCACACGAGGGTGACGAAGGCGGAGACAGGGGACAAAGGAGGCAGGTGGGGACGAACGAGGGGTCGTGGAAGGGATGGGATGCAAAAAAGAAGGTACATACGCTGTCTCTAAATCTCTCTCCCACCAAGCAGCGCTGACGCCGCAGACGTAGCGTACGCCGCCCGCAACGTCGGGGGGTAGTGGATGAGGGTATGGTGTGCGGGTGTACGCACCCTGTTCGCGAGACGAGCGGCCCCGCGCCTCCCCATCATTCTCGTTGTGCGCGGTCCCAGTGTCGGCGAGTCGAAGGCTTGAAGTAGGCGTGCTGTAAATAAGTGTGTGAGTAAGTACAAAGGTGAATGGGGCGCAGGACGGGCAGATGGGAAGGGAAGGTGATGTGGGGAACAGGATGGAGACGACACTGGCCGCTGGCTGCTTGTGAGCGAGCTCCGAGCGCGTTCGGCCCAAGGCGCTGCGATGCGCTGATCAGGAGCAGCGGCAGGCCACGGGCGGGACCCCTCGTTTCGCAAAGACACCCGCGAGAGACGGGCAATATCAAGGCCGTTGTGCAGCGAGGGGAAGGGGGGAAGGGAGCGGCACGAGGGGGGGTGGGAGAAGGGAAATGAGAGCTCAAAGTAGGTGTGCTCACCTTCTCCCAGTTCAATCTGGTAGCACTAGCCGTTTGGCTGGCAGTTTGTGCGAGTAAGCTCTTCGCAAAGTCGACACAGGCTTGAGTAAGAGAGGCCGAGAGGACGGCGCGGGAGCAGGCGCCAAGGAGGAGGCCGAGGATGAGGAGGGCGAGGACGAGAATGGCGAGTTCGTCGAGGTGGATGAGTTGGGCAAAGAGGAGAAGGCTTGGCGCGAGAACTCGTCGGCATTTTCGGCCACTCGTTCCGTCCCGCTCGGCTTGCACCATGACACCCTCAACCGCCAGACTCCGCTAGATGAACTATAGACTTACGGGCTGGATTCCTTCACTCACCCACTTTTCGCCCACTTTCCACTCCTCGGCCCTCTTACATCCTTCGGCACAGCCGGCAGTAATGTGGCCGGACCTCTGTTCTGCCCTCCCTACGCCCTCGGCCCCGATTTCGCCCTTGTCTAGCGCAAGTCACCCCGCCGTTTGGTTAACATCAACCACACCACCGTCCTCAAACGCGCACGGACACAAACGGGCAAGGATGCTTCAACTTTGCCTTTTTAACTCATTTGAATTTGCTCACTTCCATAACTTTTCCAGGCCTTCACTAGCTCTTCTGGACCCTTCAATCTAACCACTGCGCAGTTTTGGCTTCGACTGGTGCAAGGTACGCGATTCACCGTTCCTTTTATTAGGTTGCTTATTCTTTTTCACAGATGACCGCACATTAATTTCACCTCAATTGTTCGGTTCCTTGAGCTTTAACGGCTTCAAACTGCCCTCCAACGACTTCAAAAGTCACTGCAACGGCTGCATCTCGGTCTCAAATTAAATCTCAACTGGACTTAACTACGATCCAAGCACCCTAACTCATCTCCTATCGAACTGCTCTTGAACTCTGGCGCACTCATTGGTAAGAACCATCTTCATTTGCTATGCATTATCTGACTTCCACGATTGACCGCCGACGTGCCTCTCAAAACCGGCTTCAGCCCGTTGCTCTGGGCGCCTTGTCAACCTCATGCTGCCCGCGGAATGCTGTTCGACTTTCACTTCAAGACTTGGACTTTTGCTACGGTATCCCTGAATCTGGCCTTTTTTTTTGTCTTCAGCTTTCACCGGATCGGCTTCCCCGAGCTTCAACAGCTTTACACCTTCAGTGCCCTGACTGGTTGACCTAGCCGTACCCTTTCCGCGGGGACTATGCTCAAATTATTAATTAATGTCAAATATCACAGCGTGTGCTCACACTTCTGCTTCATCGCATTGACACCGACCTCCTGCGCTTACCCAGACCTACCACGGCGTGCATTCGGCGCAGTTGCTGACTACTTCAGACTACTGCCCATGTACTTCCCTTATGGTTTCGGTATGTCTGCCAATTCTCTGCTTCCTCCCATCCTTACTAACCCTTTACAGAACCTCAATACGATTCATTTTAATATTCTATGCGCCATCCTCATACCCACTTGAATCGAATCCGAGTTGGTTTGAAGTAGATCAGTCGTTCTGCTGACCGAGTTTCCAGTGTTGGCTGGACTTCTCCACGGCCCTCACTTACCAAAGGCTTCATGGAGTTGAACGAGTGTTGCTTGAACTTGGTTCAATAAATCCAGGTATGTCGCCGTAGTCATAATACTACGAGGTCTTCAAAGCTTTGATTCAACGCATTGAGGTCTTCTGACCCTTGCTTCAATGTCTTGGGACTTTGTTTCCGAGTATGATTATTTCTCTTTTGAGCGCTTCGATGGCCTCAATTCAAAGCCCGCAGCTTGGTTATACCTTGCACCGCGTTCAACCACACCTCCTTTTTTCTTCTTTCTTTTTTCGATGAACCAGGCCTTCGATGCATCTCAGATATCAAACTCGAATTGGGTGGTACAGACCTTTCATTTCACCATGTACCCGATTTTCAGTATTACTTTGCCGTGCTTCTTTCCACGGCACACCGATTCGGAGTGACCTGTCGACACCATGCCGATATTCACAAGCCTCGGACCGCCGCTCATCGTTTGCTTTGTAAGTACGTTGTCTGCCTGAGTGCTCGCATTCCTCGCTTGAATTTGACTTTTTTATTTCCAGAACTTGAACTACACTTCCTGTACACGGTTTACTCGGCCGGATTGACCTCCCCAAGCTTCGATAACCCTTGAACGGCGTCCGACGGTGACACTCCGACCGGCCGACGTCGACGTCGACGAATGGTCAAATTATCGACAAAATTTCGGGGCATGTACTTTTAATCCTGCTTCATCGCATCGTAACTGACCTCTTGCACCCATCCCGGACCTTGTTTAAACGCTCCCTAGCTTGGATTTGGGCGGGGGGGACTATCGTCAAATTTGAATTCTGTTCGATTCTTTTTGGCCATGACAATATCACTGACCTTCATCTGGGCTCATATAATCTTTCAATGTACCCTAGCCCCTTCGCACACAACCTCGACCTTGTATCCTTCCTACGGCTCAAGCATACCTCAAACCCTTCTTAATTTTTCGCCTTCTGGTGGCTTAATCTATTGAGGACTCGTCTGTGGTGATGTAACCTGACCCGAATCCCGTCTGACACGCCGAAACTATCTCCACCTTGTTGAGTCAAGTCCTGCTTGGGTCCAAGGTGTGTGGCTTATTCTTTCACCGTTGCCTTGGCACTAACTCCTCATAGGTCCTCGACGTTTGTACCTTCGAGTCGAAGAAGTATTGTCGAGTTCAATTTAATCGTTCAATATTCAACATTCAAATGACTTGTGGTGAGCACACTTTGAATCTAGAACTCGCCGCTCCACGTCTCACTCGACCCGGATCCCCGATCCAATGCTTGGACAATGCAAGAACTCTGTCCGGACCGCGGAGACCATCGTCAATTTGGCCCAGGCGGCTCAGCCCGGTTTCGCTTCAACTTGAAGATGTGTGATCTTATTCTTATATCGCTACATTGGCGCACTGCCAATCTTTCATAGATCTCGACATTTGTACCAAGTTCAACTTCAAGAAAGATTAGGACGGGTTCAAGTTCAACATATCTCGCCGTTCAACCAAGGTAAGCTTTCAGTTCATTCATTCATCCATCCACTCGCACTTTATCTTTCCTTCGCGAACATCTATCGATGATGATTTTTTTTTGCGTTGCACATACCATTGCATCGAAGCCATGTTTGTTAAAGTCACGCTTTATGTTCATGGTGTGCGAGCAGCGAGGTTGAACTCACACACCTATTCCTCTTCTTGCTTTCTTTATCCACGGCTTCGTTGAATGTTTGCTGACCATGTTATTTCGATAGACCAAATTTTCGATGTGAATCAAGGTGAGCTTCAAGTTAATACATCGTATGTTTGCATTAAGGCTTCGCATGGCTCGACACAACGTTGAGCCATCGAGAGATACCTCAACGTTGTACAGACTCCCTTTCTTTTTTCGTTCAACTTATTTTTGCCTTCGTTCATTGACTGCTGACCTGGATTTTTGAATAGGTACATCCGCTGGGACTTGCTTCACCCACCGGGTAATTGCCATCCAAGGTCAGTTTTCTCCGAGCCTTCGTGTTTTCTATTTTACATACTCACATTCCCTTTCCTCGAACAGTTCTCCCGTCCTAAATTGAATCAAGGGCTGAAAACTCCACGACACGAGGAGAGTTCAAGCTCAAGTCCAATTCGATCATCAACCCCTCATTCATCTGGATTTTGGTCTAGTTTTCGATCGTTAGTCAAGTCCCCCGCCAAATTTCGATTGCTCATTCTTTTTCACAGATGACTGAACATCAATTTCACCTCAATTTCTTGGTTACTTGGGCGCTTCGACGGCTTCAAACTCCCTTCAACGACTTCAAAATTCACAGCCGCTTCAACGGCTACATCTTGGTCTCAAAATTGAATCTCAACTGGACTTAACCACGATCCAAGCCCTAAATCCTGTCCCTGTCGAATTACCCTTGAATCCTGGGCACTTACCACCTTCATTTGCCATGTATTACTTATCTTGGAACTGACCCGATTCCCAGGATTGACCGCCGGCTTGTCTTTCGTCCTCGCAAACCGGCTTCACGGCGCGTTACTCTGGAATGCCTTATCAACCTCATGCCGCCCTCCCTTGGAATCCTTTTCGACTTTTACTTCAAGACTCGGACTTTTGCTGCCTAGCATAATATGTATGTATCCGATTCACCTCATCCCTTCCTGAATCTGCCCTTTTTATTTGTTTCCAGGGCTTTAACCACCCTTCCTGTGGACGCCTCCGCGAATGGATCGGCCTCCGCGAGCTTCAAACCTCAAACCTCCAATACCATCTCACCGGTCGACCTAGCCGTACCCTTTCCGTGGGCACTACACCTAAATCATTAATTATTGTCAAATATCATGGTGTGCTCATACTTCTGCTTCATCGGATTGACATTAGGCTACTGCGCATACTTCACACACGTTTTGGGTACGTCCTTCAGTGTTTTTTGATTCTCCATCCTCAATTCCATCACAGACTTTCAATACAATTTATACCCAACCCATTCAATGCTTGCGCTGCATCGAATTCTACGCGCCATCCTCATCTCTCGCCGAGTTGCGGCACCTCTTGTTCGATCACAACTCAACTTATCCTCCACAGACCTTTCGAACGTTGGTTTAGACCCACTTGAATCAAATCCGAGTTGGTTTGAACCAGATCAGTTTCATTCGTTTTTTTTACTGACCGAGTCTCGATTGACAGTGTTGGTTGGATTTCTCCACGGTCCCCGCTTACCACCAGTTGAACGAGTTTTGCTTGGTTCAAAATCCGTAGTCATTCTCACAGTCCTCGAAGGCTAACCATTTGACCTTTCATTTATTTTAACGCAAACCTTTTTGGGAGTTCAAACCCAAACTTTGACTCGTTCGTTAAATCGGCGCGTCCATTAGTTCCTCAACTCAAGTACTGATAATTTTCTTGCAGTTCGACCCTACTGTTTGCGTTGTGGTCCTTGGAAGTATGCTGGTTTGAATTCAGTCAGTCATGTCCGCCACCATTTCAACGTCGAGGAATGAGGTCGGGCGCGACACCCGAGCCAAACCTCTCGTTCTATTTTTGCCCCGCCGCTTGCCGGCTCCACTAATCATGCGTGTGCAGAATGATTGCCAAAATTACATTATCTAATCCCCGTCAGGCACCCCGGTTGATCCCGGTTTACGATCGCTGGTTTTCCCATTTCCCATTTGTTCTCGATTTGAGGTGGGGGGGGGAGATTAATAACTTGGTGGATTTGAAGGTCGAAGGGTGTTATATCGCTGAGCCAAGAGGGAAGGAAATCCGATCATATGACCGGAGCCGGGCTAAGCCGCGAACCGGAGATGAAAGGATGTCTAGATCAGCCACTTCTCGGAACACCACAACTCAGCTAGGGTGACCGACTGACTGGCCTCGGGCTGCGAGATGGGGAAGTGTCCTACGCCAAGGTCCGAGTCGTATGAGCTCGAAGATGGCGACGGGACAGGGATAGCCTGGACCGGAGACACAAGAGCATAACCGGTGTTTGTTGGGTAGTCGTCCAGCACAGTTCCGGTGTGAACCGAAACGGTTGACAGGTAGAAGGAGCGAAGGCAGTGCGCCGGAGCGAACTAGAGACATATCCCAGACACGGGAGACAACCCGGAGTTGAACCGCAGTTGTTGGTATGGCCGAGCGAGGACTCCGGAGTTGTGACCGGAAACCGGAGTGACCGGAGTGACCGGAGTCACAGGAGGGAACCAGAGGGAGACGGGAGCAAGGCCATAGAGAGGGAGACGTTGAGAGGCAATGACCAGAACCTCAAGAGACGATTGGCAACATTCCATGAGAAGGAAGCATGGATAACTTTTATTTTTCGGATACTGTACAAGATGTAAAGTACCGGTATTTATACTAAGGACAAGTAATTAGCACAAAAGGGAATAAGTAACATGAGGCAATGTGAAGCAACATGAAATGAAGTGAACCGCATGGAAGAAGGCACCACCATGCGGGAAAAGGGCTGAAGTGGGAATAAGGAATAATAGGAAGTAGGAAAGGGGAAAAGTAGAGCATATGGTTTGATAGATGAACGGATGGATAGAAGAGTGATAAGATGTAAGTGCTATGACATCTGCCTTGAGGCAGATGAAGAAGCGATGGAGAATGATGGGAATGTGATGGAAGCATGAAGCATATGAAAAGATAACAAGGAGAAGTGATGAGAGTGTTGAAACAATAGATGAGAAGTGATAAGGGATGCATAAATGGAAGAGGAGTTGATAAGGCATAATAGCGAACGTTCCGGGGAAGAGTCTGATGACTCCGGTGACTCCGGATAACTCCGGATTCCGGAGATATGTCCGGAGCGATTGGAACGAGAGCAGGAGTGATGGGGCATAGGTGAATAGCGCATAATTGTACCAGATGTTGGACTGGCATGTTAGTAGTCGAGATGAACGAGTTCCAAGGTACTGGTGTTGAGTGTTGGTGGTTTTGGGAGCTCCAGGTCGCCGGAGTGGACTCAGTTGCAGGTACTCATTCCGGAGGACGTTGGCAGTCCTTTAGGAGAGTTCCAATGCATAGTGGCAGAGGTCCGAGACGATGTGGGTGAAGAGGAGCTGAACCAAGGAATGTGGAGGACCGGAGTTCGGAGTGATTACATAATCACAGTCCGGAATGTACCAAGGAGTGCGGAGGTGCCACAGCCTGTATCACAGTGAAGGACCAGTGCGAAGTACAGGTGGAATGTTCAGGTAGAATGTTCCGGGGCGATACAGCCCATATAGTAGGTTTATTGCAAAATATACTGGGCTTGACCACATGGTGTTTTGCAAAAAGAACTGGCTATAGCCAGGCACTGCCACAACTCACTGTAGGTGGGTGATGTAGGCCCGGCAGGGCTCAGCGGCGATCAAAATGATCGCCCAGCAGCATCACAATGATGTTGAACCGCACTGATGGGCCGGCATGTTCGGCACCAGATCACTAAAAATGAATATAGATTTCCGCTTCCCTCGGAGCATCAGGAAATCAATAAAAACCCAGAATGATGCTTATGCGCCGCTGATGGCTTCGGCACCACAGGAAATCAGTTTTGATGTCCATTTGGTTCGGAGTTTGAGAAAGATGGCCAGAAAGCCCGGTTAGAACGGAACAGTATGATCACAAAATGATTTACAGGAAAAACATACCAGCGGAAAATATTGCACAAATAATTGCGTATTGCTGCACTGTAGGAAAGAGGCAGTACGAACGTCAGCATTCGGGAATCAGACGCTCCGGTTGACATGAATGCCGGTGCCGGACTGATATCCAGGAAAAACATGGAAAAACATATGATATTCAAGAAATCGCCCTTTGTGGCATACAAAAACAAGATGATCTCCTCTTCCCTTATTACAGCTTCCTCCTTTGTTCGCCGTCATCCCTCTTCATTTCCGCCCTTGTATTCCAACCCCATCAACCCTCCGTAGCAACCCATCAAATCTCCGCGCGTCACGCCATCAAAACATCCGTTTCCTCCTCTGCTCCTCCTCGTCCGCTAGCAAATACTCAGTAGGTTCCCAACCCCCTTTGATAAGTAGGGTAGCTCACCAAATACCCTCCAGCGCCCATTGCACATCCTCCAGCGCCTCTTTCCACTCAGCCATCCCGTCCTCATTCCCGCCCAGCGCGTCGTACCACCACCGCAGACAAATCAAGATATTCAACATTCCGTTTGGCCCCGTCGATGCCACGGAGTCCCAGTCACCCGAGCCGTCCTTCCTGAGCCGCTGTACAATGCCCCCTGTTCGCGCTCGCCAGTCTGGGTTGATCTCTAACCACCACACCCACCACCTCGACGCAAAGCTGCATACATCGACAATAGCGGGGCTCGGCCCCCCAGTCCGTGCGCGGCTGATCCAGCCCAATACTTCCTTCGGGCGCTTTCCCGTCCCCTTCCCCTTATTCTACAAGAATCAAGGTTAGTACTTGTTCCATTATGTAGTGAATCATCGGACTAACCGGCCCTAAAAAATTCGCTGCCTTCTCATAGTCCCACCAATAGGTCACAACCTTCGCCCACACCTCCCCGCCGCCGCCTGTCAGCAAGGTAGCGTGCACATCCGCCGCCCACTTTGGGACATTATCGTCCCCCATCGCCGTCTGCACCCCCGCCTTCGCCCTTTTAGCCTTGGCTCCACCTCGACCACGTCCTCCTCCTCGGTTTGGCTTCGGCCTCGGTGTCGGGCTTTCCGCTCGCTCCCCGTCAGAGTCACTCTCCCCGCTGTCGCCGATGTAGGCATCGCCCTCGCCCTCGGCCCCATCCACCCTGGGCCTTTTATTACGTCCACCTTCCTCCTCCCCCGGCTTGCGCTTCGTCCCATTGCGGAGCTCATCCATCAACGCCGCCACCTCGCCCGTCAAGCTGTAGCTCGCCAGAATTTCCTTGTTCCGCGCGATATTGTCTTCACGCTGCAGCTCCCACTCCGACAGCCTTCCCAGACGGTTGATTCGCAAGCTTTGCGACCCGGGCGTAAGCGCCAATATCGACCTTTGCAAGGGCGCCGTAATCTTCAGCCCCTGAAAATCAACCGGCGCGTCGCTGGTCCCATCCTGCTCCGGGCTGTCCTCTCCCGCCCCCGCCGCGCCTTCATTCACCAACTCACTACATGGTGGAGGGGTGGCCGACGACGCACGCGTAGCGGCAGGGGCAGGGGAAAGGGGCGGCTGTGATGCATTCTCCTCCCCCGATTCGCCCCTGAGCGGGGGCATTGGCGGTGGCTGAGATGGTGGCGGAGGCGGGTTAAGGGGTGCCGCTGGTGGGAGTGTTGTTCCCGGGCTCGACGACGAGGGCGCCCCAGATGCCGATGGATCGGGCGCGGCCGAGGGAGGCGCGTCTTCCTGGGGCGTGTTGTTCGCGGCCGCGATATAGCGCAGAAACTGCTTCATCACCGGCTTATAGCCTTCGGGGTCCCATCGCGTGAAGTCCTTCCCGTCAGGACCCTCCTCGTCCTTCCCATCCACTGTTCCCCCATGAACCGACCTGACCTGGACCCTCCCGTCGAAAACACCACCCGCGAGCATCGTGACCTGGTACCCGGTGAGCCTGCGGATGGATAGCAGCAGCGGCTTGACGGTCGCGACGAAACGAGTACGCGCCTCCGCGCGCGCTTCTTCATCGAACTCCTCGAGCTTCGCCCCTCCGCCCTCGTTTTTCTGGAACTCCTCCAACACCTCTTCGTACTCCTCCTGCCCCTTCAATCTAAACTCCTCTCGGACTTCGTCGGATTCCGCAGCAAGCAGCTCCCGCGCGATCGCCGCGCGCCACTTGATTGAGTCCCTCGCGCCGACTTTTTCTGGGTAGCGCTCAGCCAGCACGGCGTTTATGGCTGTGTTCTTGCCTTCGTCCTGCATATAGACCTGGTAATCAAGCAGTCAACGCGGACGCCGTTCGTCCTCGGGCGGTTTCAATTCGGCCCTGAGCCACTTCGACCACGGGTTTATTCCATCCCCGGAGTGCGTACGCTGGTAGTTCAGCCACCTTTTAATTTTCTAGCTCATTCACGTTAGTCTTCGTCGCCGGGACGCGCAGCCGGACCCACCGCTTCCGTCTCAGCGACCACCTTTTTTTTCTCCGTCCTCTGCGCCGGCGTTAGCGCGCTATCTGGCGTTAGATTTGCCAGGGCTTCCTCCGTGGGGTCCTTGTCGAATGGGATTTCCCATGGGAACGCTAACCAATACCGCTCAAAGAATTTTGGGTACCAGTCGCGCGTCGTCCCCGTTGTTGACGCCGCGCAGTACCCATCGAGCTCTCCCTGGAGGTGCTCCGCGCGCTGGCCCACCAAGTCGCTACGGTTTCCTCGTTTCTTAGGTGCGGTTTTGTCTTTGTTTTTGGTTTTGGCCATTTTTCTAACTGGGCAAGAGACAGATGGTGGCGACCGCGACGAGCGATCAACAGAGTCTCGTGTGTGGCGTTTGCGTTGGCTAATCATTCGCCGCGAGTCAAACTAGCCAAGTTGTCCGTATTTTTTATCCATTTAATTCTCTTAAAATTATTTCGCCGCTTTGTACACGAAAAAGAATAAATTGACAAGTAAACTGAAACTAGATACAAGAAATACATTTTTTTGGAGTTCTAATGGCATGAATAGAGAGAGGTCCATGATAGCAAGATAGTAGCAAGATCGGACGAGGGGTACGAGACGAGCGTAAAGTCCAGAGGAGATGAGATAGCGCAGGAGGGGGGAATATGACAACGGATCCAAGATAAACGACAGCAGCGATAACAACAATATACGACGGCAGCGACAGCGAGAGGATGTCCAAGAAAACAAGAAAAAAAGTAAACCCCGCGCCTAGCACCTAACTGGCCGCGAAGCGACGCAGGCTGGCCGCGCTCGTCGAAGTGCGGACCTCCATATACTTCAGCCGGTCCATGTTTTGACGCAGGGCATCGAACACTGAGTCCCTGGTATGCCGGTCAACAAAGGAGGCACCCCCCAAAAAAATGAAAAAGACTTACGCATCAGGGAACAGCTGGTCGAGGCCCCGCACTGCCCAGAGGCGGCGAGCCTGCGAAGGTTGCGGTTCATCATCGCTGTCGCTGTCGTAGTAGAAGTCGGTGTCGTATGCGGCATTCGGGGACGACTGGACCCGCGAGTGGACAGTTTTTTTGGACGTGGGCGTACGCGCCGAGGCTGACGACGACGAGCTTGACATCGCGCTCAGCAGCGAGCTCCCTGCCGACGTTGCGGCGCTCCCGTCGGCGTTCAATGGCGCGCGCGTGCGGGGCGAATTGGAGGTAGCGTGCGCCATCTGGTGGTGCGGAGCCGGGCGAAGAGGGGAAGGGGAAACGCTCGACCGTACCACAAGCGGCGAGGCCCACGAGTTCCCTGAGCCTCCCGATTTGGTGGTTGGGCGTGGGGTATGCGGAGCAGGCGTGGCGGCGGAGGTCGCGGGTGCGGGAAAGACCAGAGGAAGGGCGACCAGGCGCTCGCCGGGGTTCAGGGCAGCGGGAGCGGGAGCGGGAGTGGGGGCCGCGCAGCCACGCACCACAGGGACAGGGGCGTCCCAGCCGTCCGGTAAGTGTCCTGTATGACAGCCGTCGCGGTGAAGCCGATCACAGAACGTCGCCCAAAGCTCCTCGACGCCGCCAACGCCGGTCCAGCGCTTTGCGGAGTGTTTCTCGTAGCCAGAGAAACCGTCTGTCTGCTTATCGGCTACTTTCCTGCGTCAAGGGTCAATCGTGGAAGAAACAAGGCTGGACAGAAACCGAAGACAAAGAAAAAAGACGTACGCGTCGGTGAAAACACCATTGCCGCAATGGCCGGCACCGACAACAAAATAGCGGCCATCCTTGCGGCCATCGTGGGCGATGGTGTCCTCGTGGCCCGGCTGGGGAAAGTATCTCGGCGCGCAGCGCGTTTTGGGGAGCATTTTGGGATTTTGAGGGAGGAGTCGTGGTTTGAGGGAAACTGCGGTGCTGTATAGTCACATGCTGAACCTATACAGCGTCGTGATTTCCCGTCTTGGTCAGCTCAGCGGTCGAGTTTTGAGCAAAAAAAAGCACTCACCTTGAGGCAATGTCGTCCACCGAAAACAAAAGGTCAGTGTTCGTCGCGTCTCGCGAAGGGCTTGGCTGATGATCAAGAATAGCCGAGGCCTTCCCACCAGCGAACTTACCACCCCTCGCGAACTCACTACGACCCAAAACGGCGATCGGCCTCCCACGTCCGCGAGCCGCCGACTTATTGCTGCCCAAGAGGAGCTAGAAGAGGACCGTCTCCTCCTCACCAACTACTTTGAACGCATCGGCGCACGCCAGCGCATCCACGAAGCTGCCGTGCACCACCACTTAAAATTCCGCACCAAGGACACGCTCGCCCTCGTCGTCTCGACTTTCAATAGCCTTTACCGCACCGAAATGCAAACACCTCCCCCTTTTATCCGCGAGGACGCCGCCCCTGTTGACGCTAAGGCTGCCATAGCCCGCGGCCACGCGCTCGCATTCACACAGGACCCATCCAAATCCGAGCACGCGTGGGCGTACGGCCACATTGACGGGGAAGCCCTCGAGCGAGCGTGGGCGGAGGCCAACCCAAACCTCGCTGGCAACGACGCGGACCGCGTGGCCTCCTCCAGCTCCGCCAGCAACGACGTGCACCGCGCCGTCTTCTCCGCGGATGAGGCCAAGCTCGCCCTCGATCACATCCAAATGCTCGCCCGGCGCCTTCTTCCCCCCTCCGACAGCGACTTCGCCTAGCTCGGTAAGACCTTAATTTTTCACTTTCCCTTTCCCTGTGCCCTGACTTTTCAATTGCCAGCGCGACTCTTTCTTGATTCGGGTTAGCGTAGCCTGAGCGTCCGGTCGTAGTACTTATGGTAGTCGAAAATCTGTTGTTTCTTTTGCTAGCCCCAAAAAATGTATTTCAAATGATTTCGAACGAACGAGCCAGAGTACAACAAATATGAACGACAAAAGATATCAATACCAACGTTGGTTCCCCCGCTGGAAGAAAGGCCGTTGTCCCGGCTTAGGGACGTAGTCGGGCGCCATGGTGGGATCTAAGTAATCTAGGAAATAATTGAGATGATCATCGTATGGGGCAGACTCCGGGGGTGGGGTGGGGGGCCGAGCGCACTCGTCGGAAATGGGGGAGGCAGCGCGCTTATCGGGCGAGGCGCTGTGCTCGGAATCCGACGACTCCGGCCAGTCGCCCAGCTCTTCGTCCTCGGGCGGAGGTCCCCTGGGATGTCGCTTGAGGTAAGCGTCGTGCCAGGCGTTAAAGCCAACACGGGCGATGCTATGTCTGTCGAGCAAGAAAAATAAAAAATCATTAGACATACGTCCGTAAGACGAGGCGACGTACCTCGCACGATAGGCAACCTGGTCAAGCGCCAGTTCCGCGGCATGTGATGCACGATATCGCACAGCATGCTCGCGGGCTTTTGCAGTGTAGGCGCACCAAGCCTCCTCCGACTTCTTCAGCTTAGCGCGGCGCTTCGCCATGCGCTCGCGAGCCTTCCGCTGCAATTCAAGCTTGTTCCTAGGGTTGAGTGTAAGCCAAATCCATCCTACATATGCCCGCAAGCCGTGCACCTTTCGCGATACCGTGAACTAGCCGCTCGCTGGGCGGCACTGCTTTTCTGCTTCATTTCGCCGGAACCGAGGCGCGCCGTGGGTTATCCGCAGCGTAGAGTGGTTGTGGAGTCCGCGGATGGAGAGGTGGTGCTGGTTTTTACAGAATATTGAGGCCGTTGGTGAAAAAGTCAGTGGTGGGATGGTGGGTGTTAAGCGTAAAAAGGCGTCTTTAGCCGAGTTTCGAGTCAAGAATATTCATTGACCCATTTGAAAACCTCAAAATTCACAGAAAATTCTGACGTGTGCGGAAGGTCAGAAGAAAACGATCTCCCCGCCAGCTTGGGCAGAGGACGATGAATGCTGAGGCCGTAGCTCACCGTCCGTAGCGCCCGGGCAGTGGTGTGTTCGCTATACCGTAAGAAGTTCGCTATGTGTCCCAATCTGGAAGGCGGCTGTGGCAGCTCACAAAATCACAAAAAAATACAGAAATCCCAACTAAAACGAGTAAGATTGGCGGGTGTATGGAGGCTAACGACGAATCTACAAAATGTGCACGGAATCTACTGTACGGGACCGTCCCATTTACGGTACATTCAAATACCCTCCTGCCAGCGGCGCGCTCGGTCATGCTTGCGCTGCTCGCGCTCTGCCTGCGTCGTGGACTTGTCCGCATTGATGTCCTTGTCGGTCCGGAAGTCATTGTAAACCCAACGGAAAATGCCGGCGGGGGTGAATTGCGTGAACGAGTACCGAGTCTCGCCTGGGCCAATTTTGAGGTTGGAGTGGCGAAGAATGGCGGAGGGAAGAAGGATTGTAGAGCCCGGGGGGAAGCGGATAATGAGATTGAGGTTCCACAGGACCAGGTGTCCGCCGCGGTCGGGGTCAAAATTCCCAAGGGCGGTCACGGCGCACCAGCCCCACGCGAGGTTACCGAAGTCGATGTGGGGTAGAGTTACCGTTACTGGGCCGAAGTTGTACGTGGCGGTGGTAAAGACGGAGTAGCGCTCTGGGAAATTACGGCGTATGTGCTTCGTGCGGCGTTGGAGGCGGTCCCAGTCGCAAAGGGCGGCGTAGGTTGCCCGGTAGTATTCATGGAGGTTGGGGGCGAAGGCCATAAACAGCACTGTGTTATTTGTATCAGCAGCGAGCCGTGGGGGACAATCCGGGTGGTGCGCTCACTGTTTGTCCACCCCGCAATACGGCGCAGCGATTGCAGCCCAAAGAGGCGCGCGAAGACGACGAGGTTACGGGCGGCGTGGGCGAGGTTTTGAGGATACTGCTGCCCGCCGCCCATTGCAACCCCCGTATGCTTGGCGCGGTGGGATCCCCGGCGTGGGATGGGGTCGTCGAGGCCGGCTTTGCGACGCCATTTGGGGCCCGCATATATCTCCTCTGCGGCTGCCTCCATTTCCTCGGCGGCATTGGCCGCAACGTCGGCCCCCCAAGCGGCGTCGTTGGGAGGAAAGCCGCCGAGAAGCAAGAGGATGTTACGCTCGGCGTCAATGATGGGCGTCGGGGTGCTAGATAAGTTAGTTGCTGGGGCGTACTTTAATGCGGCACTCACGCGTCCCAATCATACACACGCATGTCCGGGCGTGTGCGCCTTATTTCGTCCAGGTCACAGTCGTGGGCGTTGGGTTCGTCCTGGCGAACTGCCTGCCAGCCGGAGGCGGCGACGGGGGCAGCGTAGTCGTGGATTGAAAGATCGAGGTGGAGGGCGGGGGCGGTTTGACAAACGCGGAGGCGGGTTACCGCCTTCAAACGGGTCCCAGCATTGACGCGCTGCTGCTCGCGGTCGAGGAAGCGGATGCCTCGATCTTTGGCATGCTTCTTGACCAGGCGGCGGGCCTTGACCTCGGCGGCGGTGGCCTTCTTCGGCGGAGGTGCGGCACGCACGACGCGGATTACCGATCCGGGCATGAGGCCGTTGGGCAGGCGTGTGCCGGGGGGATGGCCTGCAGGAGCAACTCGAATGAAAGCGGCGGGCCGAGGGGGGGGCGTGGGTGCGGGGAGAGGGGCGGCAGCGGCCGGCTCGTCGTGGTCGGAGTCGGAGTCGGAGTCGTCCAGGGACTCGGTGTCTGAGTCCGGCCCTTCGTCGCGGCGACGGAGGAGTTGGGAAAGGCGAACGTGGGGGACGCGCAGGGCCACGGCGCCAGCCCACGGGCTGTATTCTGCACCCGAGCGGGTGCGGCGGTCTGGGTGGGCATGTTAGGGGGGGCTTGGGGGCTCGGGACGGCTTTCGGCGGCTCCAAGGTCGGAGCCACGTACTCGCGGTGGGTGAGGGCTTACCTGGGCCATTGGCCATGGTTGTTGGGCGGTTGCGGTGGGCCCATGGCCTTGCAACCGCCCTTTTATCCGTGCGCGCGTTGAGGGGGGATGAGTGTGAGTGTGCCCGATTAGGCAATGGTCACATGGTGACTCGAACGATGTGATTGATCTTTGATTGATTTTGCTGATTTTGCTGCGAGGCCATACGTTCAATCTTTCTGCTCCTCCTTGGGGCTGCGGGTATCTAATGCCCGGCGCGCGCAAGCGTCGAACGCAGGCAAAGCGCGCCTTGGAAGACATCGAAGGTGAATACCTTTTTTCGCAACCACTTGAAGAGTATCTCGCCTCAACGTCTACTCTCCAAACGGTCCTCACCGTCCCTACTGCGATTGAGCGTACTTCTGCCGACGGCCGACGAACATACACCGAAACTCTGGCCGTCGAACCTCCCTCCCCTTTCAAGCGGGCCCGTGTTGAGTTTGCCGAAGACCCGATGGATTGTTGCGATGATCCTCCACTTCCGACCAATTTCGACCGATTTGACGCCGAACTGGATTCCGAGCGTTACGACATGGACCTTGGCGGTGTGTATGATCGTCCTCCGAGTCCACCGACGCGTCCGAAAGCTGCGAGCACATTGAGACCGTCAGTAAGTCATTACTCGCTGCTAAATCTGAAAGCTCAAGGGCATTGACGCGTTTTTGGAATAGGATCAAGTTATGCACGAATGGCGCGGCCTTCGTGACGAGTATCTTCGCCTCCTACTCCGGTTGGAAGGGGCAGGAGATGCAGACTTGGCCCCGTGCCCATGTTGCAAGACGGCAACCGCGACGATCCGTTGCAAGCAATGCTTTGGCGGTGAGATGTACTGCAAGGCATGCACCGTCGAGATGCATGCAAAGCACCCACTTCATGTTATCGATGTGCGTGTTCTTTGTTCACTTTTTTTTGTTCACCCGATTGATCTCAATGTGCAGGAATGGAATGGGGATATGTTTCACCGGATATCGCTCCAGGCACTGGGACTTCGCGTCCAGCTGTGTCATGACGATTGCGTCGCCCCGGTGGCCGTCGACAACTTCGTGTTGCTCGATGTCGGGTACATCCATGAGCTGTCCGTGGACTTCTGTGGGTGTGAGCGACGCCACACCACTCCGCGACGCGTTGAGCTACTTCTTAAACGCTGGTACCCCGCGACCCATGACACGCCTCGAACCGCCACCACATTCAATTACCTGAATTTATTCGTGATCCAAACACATCAGGCCAAAACAACCATGTACGATTATTACACGGCCACGGCGCGCTCGACGTGCGGAACCGGACGCAAGCTGCCCAACCACTATCCAGAGTTCCTGCGGATGGTACGCCAATGGCGGCACCTGCAGATGCTGAAGCGCAGCGGTCGGGGGCACGATCCGAGTGGTGTGAATGGGACGAAGCCAGGGTCCTTGGCGATCGAGTGCCCGGCATGCCCACGCCCGGGCGTGAATCTTCCTGAGGACTGGGAAAATGCTTCCGCGGAGGATAGGTAAGTGATACTGATTGAATAATCGTGTGTTATGCTGATGTAATGCTAGGTTTTTGTATTTTTTATTCATCGCCCTCGATGCCTGCTTCCGCCTGAAGAGGCGCCTGGTCTCCAGCGAGCTGCGTGACCCTGGCCTCGGCACGGGTTGGGCGTACTTTGTGGAGCAGGAGCCGTACCGAAAGTACCTGCTGACGAGGACGAACGAGACCGAGGTAAGCCTTCCCCCTGCGTTTCAATAGATCACTGGCGCTGACACAGTCTAGTAGATGAGCACTTGTAGCGGGTTGGCCGCTTTGGATTATGCAAACACCAAGTTCTCGAGAGGGTACAGCACGACGGGGGTTGGGATGGGTGTTTGCGCACGGCACGAGTTCGTGCAGCCGACTGGCGTTGGCGACCTGCAAAAGGGCGAACGGTGCATGCGATTGTTTATTCCCCGGTGCTCGATTAATACTTATGGCCCATTTTACTCAGATATTCGAATATGGATTGGATATTCAGCGCAATAATGTGCTGGAAAGATGAACGCCTTGAGAAAGTTATATCCTACGACATCATCTGCCAATGGTTCTTGAAGCTGTTTGAGCGACTCCTGAAGTTGCCCGGCATCGTGCGCTTCGTCATCGTGGCGAAACTTTTTCGATTCGTCATCCCCAAGATGCACATACACTCTCATACGCTGGCGTGCCAGCTCATCTTCTCCCTTAACTTCCTCCTGGGCGCTGGGCAGACGGACGGCGAGGGGATTGAGCGCCCGTGGGCGAATCTCGGGGGCGTCGCGACAAGTACGCGCGAAATGGGCCCTGGGTCCCGCCGCGACACGCTCAACTCCCACCTGAGCTATTGGAACTGGAGTAAGCTCATCGGTATTGGTGCGTTGATCTCCCGCCGTTAGTGGACGTTGCTGACCTTGCTTTCAGCGGATTTGTTGCGGCGTCGGCTGGATAAGGCAAAGGTCGAGGAGCGCGAGCAAAACGAAGCCTTCACAGCGTTTACCGCGGAGCAAGGGGAGCGCGTGGAGGGCTGGCGCAAAATGGTACACGAGTTCGAGGCCAACCCAAAGGCGGCGAACCCGTACGAGTCCACATCGAAGGGTGCGTACCGGTGGGGGTGGTTTGGACGGTATTAACGTTCCGCAGCGATGACGGAGGCCGACGTCCGCTTGAATCTTGCAGAGGACGAGGCTGCGCGGGGCCAAACGTCGCTGCACGACGTGAGCCCAACGGGGTTTATCTACGCAGGGCTGGAGCTGGAGGAACAGCAGTGCGTCGTTAATTCGACCGGCTTACTTACTTACGGATTTCACCAATCAAGGCGACGTGTGCGCGTGAGTATCGAGCTGAAGAAGGCCCAGACGACGGCGCAGAAGATCGACGTCGTCGCCATGCGCAGGAAACTCATCCGTGGGATCACGCGCTTCCGGAAGCTACAAGCGGCTTACACCCCTGGGGCGCTGCAGGTGCTGGCTCGACGCCCCGCCGACCCGGAAGAAACGCCGGAGAAAACGCCGTTGGTGCTTCCGTCGGCATTAACGGAGCAGGAGCGCCGCGAAGGCTGCATGGCCGGGGTGGAGTACACTGAGGCCATAGCACGCGACGGCCAGTGTGGAGCTGCCCTCCTGCGCCTCCGGCACCAGCTGCATATCAAGTCGAGGTTTATCACTTACAAGAAAAACAACTCCCGGCACCAAGGTGCGAATACGCGCTCGCGGACGCTAGTTGCGCGGAACGAATCCAAGATCCGCCTTCACTCTGAGAAATACCAGGTGGCCTGGGGAGCGATGCGAGCGCTGAACGGGGGGGATGCGTCGAAGGTGGGGTGGCGGAAGCTCTGCCAAGCCGATATCCGGCTGATGGAGGACGCTGAGGACCTCAGGAAGCGTAACGAGCGGCGGAAGAAAGAGGATGAAAGGAGAAGGGCAAAGGAGTGCCGGCTGATTGCTGAGGGTGAGGTGATTGAGCAGGAGGATGAGGAGGGGTGGGAGGACGTTGACGACGACGACGACGATAACGGTGCGGGCGCCTCCAGACCCGAGAACCGACGCGTTTTGTCGTGGATATGGACGGTCGCGGGGACAACGGGGTCCGATGTAGAGATTGAAGAGGCGCTGCGGATCGAGTGGGCGAAGGCGTATGCACGGAGTAGGCGGTGGAAGGAGGAGGTACGCCTGTTGGAGGAGGAGTACCGGCGGATATTGGTGTCCTTCGAGCACGAAGCGCTGAGGTGGGAGCGGCGGGTCGTGGCAATACCGGTGGGGGAGGTGGAGGAGGGATATGCGCAGGGAGCCGTGGCGTATGGGCTGAAACAGGCAGCGATGTACCGCGAGATTGCTTCGCGAGCGGTGGTTACCATGACAGAGATTCGTCAGGGGAGGGGTAAAGCGCGGACTGCGGCGGCGGCGGTACTGCCGGACGAGGGCGCGGTCCCGAATAGGGCGGAGGACGAGGACGCGGTCCCGAATGGGGCGGAGCAGGGGCGGGAGGAGGGACCTGAGGGCGATGACGAGAGCGGGGACGAGGGCGGGGACGACAGCGACGAGGATGGGCTCGGCGCTGATAGCGATGAGGAGTTCTTCATGGGCGGGGAGGCGGACGATGATTAGGTGTTTTTTTGTTTTTTTGTTTTTTTTTTGTTTTTTTTTGTTTTTTTTTTGTTTTTTTCGCTTCTTTTCTGTACGCGCCCTTCTTGAGGCTCATGTCTCTGTATTCTAGGTATTGTACGCAGTGTCGACATAGGGTTGGGTGTCTGGGTGCTGCTGTTTGTTTTAAATGGTTTTTGTTCTTTTTTGTGGCCGCTTTTTTCGAGAGTTTCCCAATCGGGTATGTTTTCCGTGATTCCGCATTGGGTGGTTTCCGTCTGATTCGGGGTGATGCCGCTGTGGCCGCTGTTTTCGAGAGTTTCCCAATCGGGTATGTTTTCCGTGATTCCGCATTGGGTGGTTTCCGTCTGATTCGGGGTGATGCCGCTGTGGCCGCTGTTTTCGAGAGTTTCCCAATCGGGTATGTTTTCCGTGATTCAGATTCTATTAACCACTTTTTTTGTGTGTTATGAGCATTGTCCGTGTGGTGCGGATCACCCAAGTACTTTATTTCATTATTTGAGCCAATTTTCGGTCGATTTCCCGCATTGGGCAGTTTCCGTCTGATTCAGGTTGATGCCGACGCTCGGCACGGCCTCAGGATTGATGTAAGGACGGCCGACACGGCGGGGACGATGTGCTACATGAAGAGGTGTGATGCCGAGGAGCCGGTGATCAACCCCTAGGACAAACAGAGCCCCTGCCTACCCTTTTGGGATACCCAGTAGTTTTTGCAAATCGCCATGTGGTCAACCCGAGTACATTTTGCAAAAAGAGGCCCATATGAGGTGGGCGATATGGATGAACCGCAGAGAACCGATCATGGCTGGATGACTAGTCCAGAGGTTCCGGGATTAACCAGGATGACCGGAGGGTGAACGAGGTGAGGAGTGAGGCCGGAGTTGGCCAAGAAGGTAAGGTAATGAAAGCGAAGTGGATATTAAGGAAGAAGTACTCAGCAATCCATGATTGGATGAGAGCTATGTATTCCGGGATAGGTCCAGGAGCAGGTGAACCATTAATCGACTGGAGTGAGCTGGAGTGGTGCTGGAGTATTATCGGAGTGGTGCAGGGTCTGATGTAGTGCGTGATTGTGTGTCCTGAGGTGACGGGAGCACGATCAGAGTTGGATTGAGTGCGACCAGAACCGATAAATGGGAAAAAATGAAAGACTGATTTGCACGGACATAACAGTATCCCCCCTTTACGTTCCTTGCCCTCTTGCCCTCAAGGGACTGAAGGACAGGGTAAGTAGAGGGATCCGTAGGTGTGGGAAGCCATGACAAAGATTCCGAAGTTGATGTGCAACGACCGGAAACCTAAAGGCCTCGACGGATGGAGAGGGAGCAGCAGGGAGTGCACAGAAAAGGCCGGAAGGATACCGGAGGTGAATTGAAATGAGCCGGAGGGCGTGAGAATCCGGAGAGATAACCGGAATGTTGGAAGTTGAGTTGGAGAAAGAAGGAATAGCAGCATCGCTGCAAGCCGAGTTGAATGATATTGAAGAATGAATGGGATGTGGAAGGGAAGTGGATGAGGATGGTGGATAGAAGGAGTGAATGTTGGAATTGAAGGGAGAAGTCCAAAAGCGTCTGGAGGGCCGCTGAAAGGACTGAGGAAACCCGGAGTAGCTTGAGGTTTGACCGGACATATGTGGGAATGAGACCGGCCAAGGTCCGGGTGAGTTTGGCGACATGAGAAGCATCCGGAATTCCGGAGCGACATGATGAAGCCGGAGGGGGAAGCAATCCTTTTCAAAGATTACAGCGCCTTCAATAAAGAAGGTCTTGGAAACCACAGAGGTCATCCATCAAGGATGAAAGGGTGAATCAACTGTGGGTGCATCTGACTCTGGTGTTCAAGGATAGAAGACCAATCCAGTCAAAGACATGGATGATTACGTCGACGCGCAGTGTCAAAGAACTGGCACTGAAGGCACATGGTCAAGCGAGTAGTCCAGGTGATGCCGGAATATTTTCCGGTCAATACCGGAGTACTGAGAGGAGCCGGAACCCCGAAAGGAACCGGACCAAGGAGGGGAGCGATTGGGAAGGGACTGGAGGGAGAGAGGCGGAGGGAAGGGAGTGCAAGACGACATGGAAGAAAACTCGCTAAGAGGAGTTTTTGTTGAAGGGCTCCAAAGAAGTACAGAGGATCGAAAGACCACCGGAGGAAATGTTGAAGTTGAAAATAATTTAAACCAAGTTGTCCGGGTCAACCGGAGTTGGGCCAAAGGCATTTTGAATGACCAGAGGCAAGAAGCATAAAATCCGATGGGGCAGGAGTGTCAATAGAATGACCAGAGTGTCCAACCGAGGACGGGATTGTCCAGGATGGGCACGACAACGCAATAAAGAGCTGTCACCATGGAGACCAGCCATCAAGGCCAGAAGGGTGAAATCTCCATGGGCACCAACTGTGGCGTCAAGGAGACCACTCAGGGAAGGATAGAACATCGGTGTGCAGGCCAAAGTGGCACTGATGCATGCGGGTGCTTGATCCTAGGGTGTCCGGAATTGACCGGAGCTCGGAGAGCCCGGAGAACCGGAGACCGTGGGAACTTCGACGGAGAAGAATTCAAGTAAGTCCACATGGAAGAAAACCCGCAGGAAGGGTTTTGTAAGAGCTCCAAAAAATACAGAGGGACGAAAGCCATCGGGGAAAGTTGAATAAATGTTTAAAGTTGTCGGATGGAGGAGGGAGGAGGAGGACATTGTAGCGGAGTGTCGGAGCGATGCCAGAGGACCAGATGGGCGACCAGAAACGCACCGGGAAGGACAAAAAAAAGGGGCAGATAAAATTTGATAGCGAAAAATAAAGAACCGATGGAGGGGTGAAGATTCCAAGAACAAGAGGACAGAATTGCTGGAGGGATCGACAGCAAAGAAGTCCAGAGGACGTCTGGAACATGGAGCTGATGTCCAGAGATCAAATTGAGAGTTCCGGAATTTTCAGAGTTTGATTACACAGAGCAAGTGCAACCGGATGGGAGCAAACAGCAGCGGATGGTGCTGAATGAAACCCGGAGATCAACCTGAGGGACTCCGAAGCACCGGGGTAGACTCCGGAACGGGTACAAGGACCGGAGTAGACTCCGGGCAAGGGATAAGACCCGGAGACTGTTACGGGCAACGGAACAGGTTGAAGGGAGAGGATGAAAATTTTCTGAACGCTGAAACAGCATTGCCAAAGGGTTGGGAAAGGCAAATGAAGAGTTTGGAGGCAATTTGAAGCAGGTATCACAAGCCATAGTCACCAGATACCGGATATGGCTGATGCAAAGCGATAACGCAACCTAGAGCTGTGATGGTGATGTTCAAATTGATCTGAACTCGGACTGAGAAAGGTTCAAAATTTTCGGAGGTGCTCAAAGGATAACAGCGAGCACATTGAAGCTCCCAGCTGAAACCTGAGCGTTCCGGAGTTACTGCAGGGACTGCAGCAAGCGACCGGAGGGAAGAGTGGTTGAGTTCCAGAGGTCCGGGATCAGAGGACCGGAAAACAACCGGAGTTCAGCTCCGGAAAAACCGGAGTTTGAACGAGGAGGTGGAGCATGAGCAATCCAGCTCCAAGGGGTGCCAATGAGTCGAAAGGAAAGGTGTAGAAAAACCGGAGTGGTGGCGAGAACTCTCTGAAGGCAAGGCGAAAGTTGAGAATGCGGGCTCGGTGGAAGTAATCTGGTTAGGATTCCCCGGTGAGCTCTTATGCATTTGTTCAATGTAGCTGTTGCTGCAAGAGAGATTCAAGTCAATAACCGGAATTGGAAACCAACCAATCGACTGGGCGGGATGAACAGGAGGAAGATGAAAGGGGATAAGAACGTGGACCAGAGGTCAGACGTTCCGGAAGAAACCCATCCGAAGAGCAACAAAGACAAGGTGTCGAGTTGTCGAAGGATGGCGAAGCGGGGATGCTTCTGGGTATATCCAGAGGTATTAGCCAAACCGGAGTGGTGCTCAAGAGGAACAAGGCATGTAGCCGAGATTCCGGAAACGAGCGGAGTGACGACCGGAAGAATTGCGAAAGTCCGGAACAGAGGCGCGGTGGGAAGCTATCGATGAAGATGCTTCCGGTGTGCTCTTATCTGTTCAGGTCAAGCGCCGTGGCAACCAGAGTGTCGTCCGGAGCGAGGACAAGGCCTGACAAGCCCTAGAACCGGAAAGAACGCCCGAGGACAAGGTCCGGGATTTGGGCGCTGGCATCAAAGCCACAAGATATCCATAGAAGGATCGGGGACTGGTGGTTGTCGCAAGACATGGCGAAGACAGCAGCCGGAGTGGAACCGGGGCCAACCGGTAAGAGTCCGGAGTGTCCTTCCGTAACCGGAAAGGCCATAACAGGATTCAAGCTTTATGCTTGAGGTGTGCGCGCACAGGGTCAAAGAAGATGTGGGGTAGCGGATTTATGTTGCTTTTCAACCTTGCAGCTCAACGGAGTGCGGGCGGTGATATAGCAAGATCCGGGTTTTCCTGCAAGTTCGGAGACGTCGCAGGGGTGACAAGGGATGCAAATCATGTGACATTTAGTCGACAGGAAATGATCACCACCAGGGTATAGAGTCCAGATAAACTGGATATGCGTGGGATGTGAACCGGCGGCAAGCAGGTAATATTCCCGTGGCCGTGAGGGTCGTGAGAAAATGGGCCAGACAATAGTCCGGAATCCATCTGGGGCTGCACAGCAGCTACCAGAATGGGTAGAAGTCGTTAGGAATGGAAAATGGAGCAAACAGAGTCTGCAACCACCCGGAACCTCACAGAGGCAACCGGAGTGGGTAGAAGTCGTGAGGGAAGACTCCGGAATACACCGGAGTTCACTCCGGGCCATAGAGGCAACCAGAATGGATGAAAGTCGTGATGGGAAGTCCGGAATTCAACCGGAATACACCCGGGGCCACAAGGGCAGCCGGAGTGCAGCGAAGTCGTAAGGGGTCATGAGGGAATGAGTGGAAGTGCAAGGATCAATGGATGTCGATCACCAGAGTTGTTGTCCGGAATCCAGATACACAAGCACAGCGGTGAGAGGACTATCTGCATGCATGATGACACAGCAAGCAGATAAGGCCAGACAGAGGATCCGAAAAATACTGTTATATCGCTGAGCCAAGAGGGAAGGAAATCCGATCATATGACCGGAGCCGGGCTAAGCCGCGAACCGGAGATGAAAGGATGTCTAGATCAGCCACTTCTCGGAACACCACAACTCAGCTAGGGTGACCGACTGACTGGCCTCGGGCTGCGAGATGGGGAAGTGTCCTACGCCAAGGTCCGAGTCGTATGAGCTCGAAGATGGCGACGGGACAGGGATAGCCTGGACCGGAGACACAAGAGCATAACCGGTGTTTGTTGGGTAGTCGTCCAGCACAGTTCCGGTGTGAACCGAAACGGTTGACAGGTAGAAGGAGCGAAGGCAGTGCGCCGGAGCGAACTAGAGACATATCCCAGACACGGGAGACAACCCGGAGTTGAACCGCAGTTGTTGGTATGGCCGAGCGAGGACTCCGGAGTTGTGACCGGAAACCGGAGTGACCGGAGTGACCGGAGTCACAGGAGGGAACCAGAGGGAGACGGGAGCAAGGCCATAGAGAGGGAGACGTTGAGAGGCAATGACCAGAACCTCAAGAGACGATTGGCAACATTCCATGAGAAGGAAGCATGGATAACTTTTATTTTTCGGATACTGTACAAGATGTAAAGTACCGGTATTTATACTAAGGACAAGTAATTAGCACAAAAGGGAATAAGTAACATGAGGCAATGTGAAGCAACATGAAATGAAGTGAACCGCATGGAAGAAGGCACCACCATGCGGGAAAAGGGCTGAAGTGGGAATAAGGAATAATAGGAAGTAGGAAAGGGGAAAAGTAGAGCATATGGTTTGATAGATGAACGGATGGATAGAAGAGTGATAAGATGTAAGTGCTATGACATCTGCCTTGAGGCAGATGAAGAAGCGATGGAGAATGATGGGAATGTGATGGAAGCATGAAGCATATGAAAAGATAACAAGGAGAAGTGATGAGAGTGTTGAAACAATAGATGAGAAGTGATAAGGGATGCATAAATGGAAGAGGAGTTGATAAGGCATAATAGCGAACGTTCCGGGGAAGAGTCTGATGACTCCGGTGACTCCGGATAACTCCGGATTCCGGAGATATGTCCGGAGCGATTGGAACGAGAGCAGGAGTGATGGGGCATAGGTGAATAGCGCATAATTGTACCAGATGTTGGACTGGCATGTTAGTAGTCGAGATGAACGAGTTCCAAGGTACTGGTGTTGAGTGTTGGTGGTTTTGGGAGCTCCAGGTCGCCGGAGTGGACTCAGTTGCAGGTACTCATTCCGGAGGACGTTGGCAGTCCTTTAGGAGAGTTCCAATGCATAGTGGCAGAGGTCCGAGACGATGTGGGTGAAGAGGAGCTGAACCAAGGAATGGGGAGGACCGGAGTTCGGAGTGATTACATAATCACAGTCCGGAATGTACCAAGGAGTGCGGAGGTGCCACAGCCTGTATCACAGTGAAGGACCAGTGCGAAGTACAGGTGGAATGTTCAGGTAGAATGTTCCGGGGCGATATGGATGAACCGCAGAGAACCGATCATGGCTGGATGACTAGTCCAGAGGTTCCGGGATTAACCAGGATGACCGGAGGGTGAACGAGGTGAGGAGTGAGGCCGAAGTTGGCCAAGAAGGTAAGGTAATGAAAGCGAAGTGGATATTAAGGAAGAAGTACTCAGCAATCCATGATTGGATGAGAGCTATGTATTCCGGGATAGGTCCAGGAGCAGGTGAACCATTAATCGACTGGAGTGAGCTGGAGTGGTGCTGGAGTATTATCGGAGTGGTGCAGGGTCTGATGTAGTGCGTGATTGTGTGTCCTGAGGTGACGGGAGCACGATCAGAGTTGGATTGAGTGCGACCAGAACCGATAAATGGGAAAAAATGAAAGACTGATTTGCACGGACATAACAAAGGGAATACCCATTAAACAGCCAAATAAAGTCGTAAAATCAAGCGGTATGATGCAGTACACTGGCACAAGTGATTCAAAGTAAGGCTCCAACTGTTTCCGTTTATAAACGTTTTAAACGGATAAAACCATATATATTTTCATTTAATTTACCGGAGCCTCTAAACGATAAACAAACGATTAATACACGGTTAAACGGTTGTTTTGTGTGTCTATTCTCAGCTAGGTATTAAAAGCGGTTAAACTTGGAATTGAATCGATGCAGACAGTAAATAAGTGTTGCACATAAGGCTCAGATTGCGACACACCCTCACCGGATGTGGCACATTTGTTGCGAGAAGTGGCACACTCCATGCAGCACTCCATCGCATCAACGGCATGCCTCGGCAGGTGTCGTGAGAGGCCATCTCACGTTCAAGCAGCCGATGCATGGGGATTTAAATGCTCTCCTCTGCCTCTTGTAATTATCTTGCAATACATACTAACCAGCAGTGTCCACACTCAACCAATTCTTCGAAAATCGGAGCCCCGAATAGGAACATGTGATGGTTTTCCCTTGCAGACACATGATCGAATACGAGGGACAGTCCAATTGTTCTGCACTCTCAAAATAGTGAGCCCTATCGACAATCCGAATCAATGAGGAAAATGACGTACTTCGACACTAGGTTCAACCGTGGGAAATCCCTCTGAGTCGCCCTGATCATATGCCCAGGGAATCGCTCGTTGTCAGCTAGATCGGAGGCCCCATGAAGACCAAGGTAGTGGCGAAGCCCATACTGAAAATGCGGATTGAGGCTGGATATCTTGGGTATTGATTCTGCTGCTGGCGGCGCCAATGTACCTTATATTTGTGCCCCTAAAAAAGAACCCTTTATAAACTGTTTAAACAGTTTATAAACATTTAATTACTGTTTCCATTCAATGTAGGCTCAAGTCTAAACGAAAACTAAATGGTTGGAGCCTTAATTCAAAGATGTTGTTATTGAGACACGAGGTGGTAAGGATGGTTGTTGCAGCACAAAGTACCGAGAAAACAGCCAGTAGGGTGAAAGTTAGCCTCTCGTAGACAGACGCTACAACAAAATTACACTCGTACCTCGCATCTTGTAGTCTGTTGGATAGGGTGATCACTTGATCGCTACTCCGCTTATGACAAATCATAAAGTTTCTCGGGTGTCGAGGAGGAACCTGTGACGCGTTTTCCGTCGTTTTTGACCGTCATTCACGTTCAGAAGGTTGAGCTGAGGGCTCCCTCCAGTGAGAGTTAGTCGCCAGGTGTCCAGAATGAAGATGCCGGCTTCCGATGGTTCGGCACGCCGCCGGCATGCGCTAAACGCCGAGATGTTGGTTCAAGCTGAAAGCAGCCCGGCGCGTACTCTTTGAGGAGACAGATACCTTCATAAGGCCACGAGAAGCACCGATTTGATTGAAATCCCTCCCTGGGAGGGTTTATGAAGCCGTATGAAGCGAGAGGGAAAATGATTTGTAATCACCTGTCAAAAAGATTGGTAATAAGCGACCTAGTCGAACACGGTGGCGCGGTCACCTACAGACTAGGTGAAAGTTGACAACTTTGATGCTCTTTGCAAGGCATGTGCCCTGCCTAGGCGCATGTGGTTTTGCCATCGGTGAAACCGTTGCTTGTGAACAGCTACTGTACGACCCTGTATGGGAGCAACAGCTCCAGGACCGTGACATACCCGTTGCCTTTTTTTCAGGCAACAAGATCCACGTGAGCGTGACGGTTGCTCAAAGAAGCAACGAGAAATATTTTTGCAAGGCACCTGTGTGGGTATCATTCAGTATTATTACAGTTGACTGCTGTCGGGGCACTAAAGTCTTGGTTCCCCTCTCATTTCAGGAACTTTGGAGCCCATAGGGATTTTTTCAGCTTTTCCTCTGGCTATGTCACGATAAATTCAAAGCAACGAGCCTCATCGTGACCGTGACCCCGCCAAAAACAAGCAACGCAACGGGGCTCCCGTTACCGTGACCGTTGCTCCCATACAGGGTCGTACAGTATGCAGCGAGAAAAGGGGTGGGAGAGATTGTGAGATAAGACTTTAGATTTTTGTGTGAGGTTCCACCGGTTTTGAGCCGGAAGAAGGCATTTTGCAGAGGGTGCAGTGGCGGGTCAGAGAAGAACACCTGTATAGCCCAGGTAACGACATGAATAGATGTTGGAGATGTAGTAGATCTCCAATATCAATACATCAGTACATGGCGATCAGCGCTATTTGTCTAGCACGGCTTAATTACAGTAAATTCAGAGCTCTTGGAAGCAAAATAACTCTGATATTTCACCAATATCTCAGAGATCTCTTAATTCTCGAGCCGATGGCCATCACACAGCGCGCTGATGTGATCGATGTGTGCCAGCACTTGCCATCAACCCGCCATCAAGTAGGCGGCGGTACCCGTGCACAAGCCCGCGCTGGCTCCAAAAATGGGAATAGATTTGCGAAAAATTAAGGGTCTAGAAGAATCAGCTCTGTATGCTAGTAGGTGATTTTTGTCTACTAATAGTACGTGGGAGAGTGTAAATGATCCGAATGATGTAGCCGAACATCCTTGACTCCCACTACCACCTTCAAGCACCCATGGTGAGCCACAACAGCTGTGCGGGTCGGTGGTCTTCCTATCATTCCGGGGCTCAATTGCTGTTGAAACCAATATTCAGTGCTTGCACCTAGCACACTCAGCTTACTGGCCAGTCCCCGTGCCATTCCCCCACCATTTTGCTTCTCTCGGACACGCTTTTTTCGCGTTTTTTTTCGTAAAGGTGGTGTCCCTCCCCCCACAAAGGAATAAACCGGTCTCAAATTTGGGTTTTTAAGGACACCGAGAGTCACAGGTACACGCCCGATCTGTCTCTATTACCCTCCTTAATGTGCAACGCGCCCAGGAGGCGTAAGCCTCCTGCTTGGTTCTCCAGCTGTGGAACGAGGTAAGAATGGTGCTTGGTAAGTCAGAAGTTGGTGAATACTGCACATCTGTACATATCTCAGTGCGCTCTTGGTGGAAGAGATCAAGGGGATTTAACCTTGCTTGATGCTAGGAAGGCCTTCTCGGGAGCTAGTCTGATTTTTCAACAGTTCCTCGTAGGCACACAATTTAAATTCAAGTGTAATTGATGCACTGAAGGCCTTCAAACGGGTGGAACAGTCATTTTAGATCATACATCGCGAACTGATGTAGCAGAGAAATCTGTTACAGACCTTTGCGCGTCTTCCCCGACGACAGGTTTAATGCCTCAATATGTCCTAGTCACCACATACTTCTGCCTTAGATACCATTGACACAGTAGAGGCCTTTGAACAAGCGGCACATATGATTTGGAATATCAGTCGCGAACTGATGACAGATCCATTATGACTTTTGTGCGTCTCCCGACACCTGGTCTCATTGTTCAACACATCCCAGTGAACATGCATTCCTACTCTTCAACATATTTGACACAGGAGCGCCCTTCAGCCCGGCAGGACAGTTGATTTGGAATATTTGTCGCTAACTGATTTAGCAAGAGGGATTTGTTACGAACTTTCATCATACTTAGTATCATGATCCTGCTTTCCTCTTACCTTCTCCACCCCACTACCTATGTTTTACCGCAACTCAATCAGGTACACACTCTTACTCCCCAACCTCATGCAGGCACATCCTCAAGTGGTCTATAGGGGACAGGTACATCCGCATTCATTTAATTATCGATTATACCGCTTGCCTGAGAAATTCCGAAATTCCGTGAGAATGCACCCTAGTATGGCCGGAGCGATGAGCTCTCTGCCATCCTGACATGCTGACGAGGGCTTAATTCAAGACTAGCAATCAGGCGGCCATTACCGTGTCTGAATACTTGATGAGGGTGAAATACCGCCAAGAAGTGGTTATGGCAGCCTCAGAGCGATACAACCACTGTGCAAGCTGTATGGATTTGACTATAGCACCCCCTCACTACAGCTCTAGATTTAAAGACGCCAAAATGCAAGTCTATCGGGCAGCTAGGTTTAATGTCTTGCGGATGAGGAGGCAACACTGAAACCGTGACTGACAAGTTGTCGCCGCAGCCTGACAGACCTTACCTTCAACGATCGAGGTACGAGCACCCCATTAACTGTGAAACTACCTGGGAATAGCACCGTTAAATTCCATGCAGTTGTGTACCCCGACGAGCAGCAGATTAGCATTTCGGTTACAAAATTGTGAGGTACAAGTTTTCTGCTTACCCCTCTAACCTCTCGCTTCGCTGCAACTTCCTCCTGGAAAGCAGCCCACTTGCAGGGGTTGATTGCTCTGATAGGTTTTCGAAACCGGCTTGTGGATCCCCGGTTTTTGACACAGGGTTGGTTGGTTGCGATACAGAATAGACGGGTGCAGGTGGAAATTACCCACTGGACATGCATTTTGCAAGCTGGTATGTATAGGTATGTATCCAGCTCCTTCGACCTCCCGTCGCCTCCGTATCCGTCTTACGTTCTTCTTTCCGTCTTCACATACAGTATGTATTTACACCGTAATGTGATATTATTGTGTTCACACATACGGGATGAAGTTTAAATATATAGGGGTGGCCTATTCTAGACCCTCAATTTCTTCTGCGAATTTATTCGCATTTTTGGAGCCAGCGCGGGCTTGTGCGCGGGTGCCGCCGCCGACTTGATGGCAACTGGATGGCGCACATCGATCACATCAGCGCGCTGTGTGATGGCCTTCGGCTCGAGAGTTAAGAGCCTGTACGGCTGCCAGATACTGGATCGTTGATGGCCAGTATCTTCCTTTTTAAGTAGCCCAGTATTTTCCGTCATTACATCACAATCTCAGTCACATCCCGGAGAGATCGTTTCATCCTATCGCTCATCGTTCTCGACGACGCCGACGTCGACGTCGACACAGAGATCTTTAAAAATATTCTCAAGTCTTCTGTATTGGGGATGAAACACATTGTTTGTCACATTACGATCTAACTATGTTCCGATTCTTCGATCTTTCATAGTTTTATGTGCTTGGAGTGTTGAGGGCGGGGGACGGCAGGTGGTGGCGGCCAGCGCTGGAAGGGCGGGTCCGCGACGGACAGCGAACACAACTGATTGAGACCGATGCCGCGACGTCACACGGGAAAATACTGGACCACTTAAAAAGGAAGATACTGGCCATCAACGATCCAGTATCTGGCAGCCGTACAGGCTCTTAAGAGATCTCTGAGACACAGGGGGCAAACATAGCCGCACTTGTCATAAGCGCATCCGACGCGCATCCGACAGGCATGCGCAACGTCTTTGCTGCGTCTTTGCCAGTCAGCTTAGGTAATTGGGAATTCCCTTGACATGGGTTCAATCCCGTCTAAAGACATCTTTTATATTCTTGGCTTTTACAATTGGGAAATTCATAGCCATTCATACTGTGTGCACTTTGCAGTCCACTCCAACATAAATTAATGTATACCATGCATTCCTGACATGTCAAGCAGTTGATGTGATAGGTGCAAGTTTTTTTAATTGTGTGAACAGATGTAAGGTGCTGGTTATTGAATGAGTAGAAGGTGAAATAACAGAAAATCATCTCAAGTCGGGTCAGAATTATCAAAGGCTCACACCTGCAGTACAACCATTGCCAGTATATCCTCTGAACAGAGTCTGGTATAGACCACAAATATCAACAAACTTGCACCACACAAGACATATCAAGGTACAATACCAGCAGAGCACTTGTTGCACCACAGTTAACTGGGCCTGCAACCCAATGTCCGAGAACTCTGCGCCCACTTCTCATCTGGAATTGTTGAATGGCAAACACCGTATCATCTCAATGGAATCAGAGCAATAAACCATGATAAATTGCAAACACAGGGAGAATTCTGAGCTGTTGGAGAGTGTTTCAGAGGCCACATGGGATGGCAGAATTAGCAGAGAGAGAGTGTATTTACATATAATTAGAAGGTCACAAGTGAGTGCATCAACAGATTTAAACTGGGCCACTAACTTCTGTGGTTTGCTGAGGTGCACATATGAAGCACAAAAATGTATGTGGCAATTCTTTCTGGCTTGAAGTTCTCTAGCTTTGCATTTTGGACACATTAGGGCTGAAGATGAAAAGATGACATTCGGCGGAATTGAACCCACGTCAAGGAAATTTTTAATTACCTAAGCTTAGCGGCAAAGACGCGTTGCGCATGCCTGTCGGATGCGCGTCGGATGCCCTTATTACAAGTCTATAAAATTTATTTTTAGACTTGTTATTTACCCACGGTTTCCGAGCCAGTGGACCTGTATTTTCTGAAATGACGTATGCTTTTCGTGTTGGAACACTTTACTTTTAAGGTAATTTGATTGCTGCTTACCTTACCTCTTTTTACTCATCTTCACGTGTTCTCAACTTAATTATCTTGAACCCATCCGCCATAGAAATAGATCCGACATCATGCGAACAGTGCTATCAGATGGGATATAATGATGCGAACAATCCTTGATTGGGACACATTGTCCTTCACCCTTCATATCCATCCTTGCGTCCATTGCCTTTGATCTTTTTATTTCCAGATCATTGAATGTCCAACTCTTTTCAGGTATAGAATCAATGTATGCTTTCGCTTTTCACTCATTTAACAGCTAATTTGTGCGCTTTGGCTGAACTTTTTCAACATGCCAACCAAATATACTGCAACAAACTCCGGGTTCTAGAGAAATTAGCTGGGTCATGGCACACAATCTGAGTAGGCAGAAATTGTCCTTTTCATGTGTGGAATCACCCTGTGCATTCACTTTTCACTCATTTACCAGCTAACCTGTGCACCTTGCCCAAAATTTTTCAAACTGCCAACTACATATACTGCAACAAACTCCGGGTTGTAGGAAAGTTAGCAGGGTCATGGCACACTATCTGAGTCATCATAGGCCGCCCATTTTATGTGTAGAATCACCCTATGCATTTACCTTTCACTCATTTACCAGCTAACCTGTGCACCTTGCCCGAACTTTTTCAACCAGCCAACCAAACATACTGCAACAAACTCTGGGTTGTAAGAAAATCAGTGGGGTCATGGCACACAATCTGAGTGGGCATAAACCTTCTTCTTCATGTTTAGAATCACCCTCTCCATTCACTTTTCACTCATTTACCAGCCTACCTGTGCAACCTGCCCAAACTTTCTCAACATGCCGACCAAACATACTGCAACAAACTCTGGGTTGTAAGAAAATTAGTGGGGTCATGGCACACAATCTGAGTCGGCAGAAACCTTTTTCATGTGATGTTTTTTAAGGGCTACAATATCCGTTTCTCGGCTTCGATTGCACTCCTTCCAATAACATCGGGTCATGGGTTCAATAGGTAAATTAAAACCGCGAGGGATTAACATTCAACCGATGTGGTGGATGTACAGCAATGGTGCTCAGGCCTAAGTTTCTGTACTGCAAAATGACGATGAACCACTCCACCTAAGGCCCTACGTGTTATATGTAGTAATAGTAAACACAAAATAGACTCGTAACCAGTCTGCGCTACGGCAAAAGAAGTGGTGAGGTTGTTTGCCATAGGCAGACTGGTACAACTCGGAATTAGTCAAAGGGCTGCGCCTGGAGTTTGAAAAATTTCCCCTCAGCTGGATTTTGCTCATTTCAGGGGATCTATGAGAACTTTTCCAAAAATTGGTAATTTACAACCCTCAATCTTGAGTTCTGTCTCTTCAGATTTTTTTTTTATTACCCAAAGGGTGAGCTGTGAAAAAGTCAAATTTGGCGGGGAATTGATGGCTGCACACAGCCACCGCCTCGGCACTGCTCGGCCCCAGCCAAAAATTTAAACTCCGGGCGCAGCCCTTTGGCGTGGCCCGAGTTGTACCAGTCTGCCTACGGCAAACAACCCACCACTTATTTTGCCGTAGCGCAGACTGGTTACGAGTCTAAACACAAAAGGCCGAAGGCCAGACTTGTACTGCCATGTGCCAGCAATGGCCCTCAAACACAAGTGACAGGTGCGGCTATGTTTGCCCCCTGTGAGATATTGGTGATATCTCAGAGTTATTTTGCTTTCAAGAGCTCTGAATTAACTGTAATTAAGCCGTGCTAGGGAAATAGCGCTGATCACCATGTATTGATGTTGGAGATCTACTACATCTCCAACGTCTATTCACCTGCCACTACCGAATAGACAAACAAAGTAGACACTTCTTGGGGGTACAAGAAGTGTCTAACGAGACCTTTTTTGGCGGGGGGGTCCCCACTACGGGGACTCCACCGCTCCACGGGGTACCCAGCGGGGTACAGGTCTACTTTTTAGGACGTACCGGTGGTGGGAAGGTGACAATGGTGGTACCAGGGGTACACCGCGGTCGTTTGGGGTACAGGTGATCGGTGTGGACGGTGCATGGGGTACACAGGGGTTGTTTGGGGTACAAGCAATCGATGTGGGCGGTGCAGGGGGTACACAGGGGTCGTTTGGGGTACAGGTCAGTGGTGTTGACGGTGGATGGGGTACACCGGGGACGTTTGGGGTACAGGTCAGTGCTTTGGATGGTACTGGGGGTACACCGCGGTCGTTTGGGGTACAAGTGGTCGGTGTGGACGGTGCATGGGGTACACAGGGGTTGTTTGGGGTACAAGCGATCGATGTGGGCGGTGCAGGGGGTACACAGGGGTCGTTTGGGGTACAGTTCAGTGGTGTTGACGGTGGATGGGGTACACCGGGGACGTTTGGGGTACAGGTCAGTGCTTTGGATGGTACTGGGGGTACACCACGGTCGTTTGGGGTACAAATGGTCGGTGTGGACGGTGTACAGGGTACACCATCGTCATTTTCGGGTACAGGTTGGTCGGAGGGGTACACCGCGGTTCCCTGGTGTAAACACCGGTGGTTTGGGTGGTGGGACCGTGTTGGGGGGGGTACAGGTGAGTGGTACGGGTGGTGTAGGGGCTACGTTCCAGCCATATGCGTGAAAGACTTCATAGTAATGGTAGTATAATGAAGAACATGTTTAGTGTAATACCTACCTTCTATCTCCTTCTTGAAGCAAGGTACTGAGACCCACAAGTCCGGACAAATTCCTCTGATATTATTTAGATTATCTTCTTCAACGCTTACACAGGGTACATGTCCCCCCAGCACCGCGGGCACCGCCCATACACAAATTATATTGTTCAAGTCTTGAACAGGGTACATGTCCCCTCAGCACCGCAGGTAGCTTAGCTTTAGAGAGGGGACATGTCCCCTCCCCACCATAAGCAGCCAAAATGCAATTTCATTCAGACACGGTGGTGCCACTCAAAGCCAAGAAAGAACAAGCAAAAAATAACTACGGCAGACGCGGGCTGTCCGTGAGCGAGATACGTATGAATATGACTACGGCAGACGTGGGCTGTCCGTGAGGGAGGCGTTCGTTGTATGTATGTAGTCCAAAAAAAAAAGACGGCGCGACGCGGATTGGACCCAGGGGGCGGGGCAGCTACTTGTCTGCATCAGTTTCGGACTCCGATTCGTCCGTCTTCTCACGGTCGAGCTGGGCGAGGGACTTGGGCAGCTGGCTCGTGGAGGCGACGTTGCTGCCCAAGGCCGCATTGCTGCTTGAGGCGACGTTGCCACCCTTGAACACCGGTTTGGGGAGGGGACACGGACCCATCCCTGAGCGGCGGCCGCGGGCGGCGGCCTTGGATGGAGAATGGCGGGCGGCTTTCTTCTTGGCGAGCCGGTCGCGAGAGGTCACCTTTGCAAACTCCTGGGCGACCTGGTACATCTTCTTGGGTTTGGCAGAGAAGGGGAGGTTGAGGCGGTGGTCGCTCTCCTCACCACTGTCCTCCCCACTGCTCTCCTCGACCGCCTTGGCCTTCCCCTTCCCCTTTTTCCTCTTCGGCACCTCCTCCACCCCCTCGTCGTCGTCCTCCTTCTCCCTCTTCTTCTTCCCGCTGCGCCCGTACTCTGCATCGTCGTCACTGCTCTCCTCCTCGTCGCTGCTCTCCACGTACTCCGGGCTAACGATTTTCTTCGACGAGGATGCCTTGCGCTTCTTGCGGGGCGCAGGCGGGCTGTCGTCCTCGTCGTCCTCGTCGCTCCCATCGTGCTTCCGCTTCCTCGACGGCGCCGGCACGTCCAGCCCCTTCTTCCTCAAACGCTGCCGCTGCTTCTTCTCCCGATTAATCTTGCGCTCGTGCTCGGTCCGCTCCTCCGGTGTCAACGCCGACAGCTTACTTTTCCACTTCTTCACGCCCTCCTCCTCCTCCTCCTCGCGCTTCCTCTTCCTCTCCTCCGCCGCCTCCTCCCTCGTCAAACCCTTGTCGCTGCGCTCCTTTTTCTTCTTCTTTGCCGCCGTCTTCTCCGCCATCGCCGCCTTGTGCTCCGCGATGCGGGCGTCCAACATCTTCTGCCAGCGGCATGATCCACTGATCAGCGCGTCGTACAACGGCCGGAGACGCTCCACGTTGCCAAGGACGCTGGGGGCGAGGAACTCGACCTCTTCGGGCCACCCCAGGAGTTCGACATGGCATCTGTGCGGCTTCAGATTAGGACGACAATGGACTGAAGAGATACGCACTCAGTCAGCAAGCTGTCATAATCGTTGTACTTCATCTGAATTTTCTTGCCGGTTGCCCGCTCTGGTAAGAAAATTCGCACGTCAGCGTGACAGCGGGCGCGACGGGAGGAATGAGATACTTACCCAGCCCGTCCCCGATCATGCCAATCGTCTGGCTCCGCAGGGTGTTGAAGTTGACCTCCGTGCCCACCGAATCGCGGTTGCAGGTGTAGTTGTCGAATTTCATGGCGAACTGGTTGTCGGTGGTGTGCAGGACGTGGGGGAAGAACTTGACGGCTTCGCGGCCCACGCACGCGGGCTTGAGGGTGTCCCCAACGTCGGAGCGCCCGATGCAGCAGAAACCTATAGCCCCGGTGCGTTTGTACAGCAACGTAAGTTGGAATTGACATAAGTATTGTCTCGCGGAAATCGCGTTAGTCACTCACCTCTTTGTCCATCCGGTTTGTGAACGCGGTAACGTCCCTCGACGCCGCCGCATTGCTGAGTCTGGTGCCGGATTTCTTGACGCCCCGCGCCTCCTCAAACTCTTGAAGTAGAAGATCTTGCTCGGACTGAGTCATCGACACCCACTCGGGGGCAGTCTTGACGTGCTTGTGGAGGGCGGGAGCTCTGATCTTTGACCCCGGGGGAAGGTCTAGAAAGTACGTGAACGAGCGAAAAAAAAAGAACACTGAAAATTGAAAGCTTACTAGCGTTGACCTCGGCCGAGTATTTCCAGACTTTTGCGTTCTGCAGGTTGATGGCCCGCTCCTTAGCGAGGCTGGTCAGGCCGCGCATGGCGTTCTTGACGACGTCGATGTCCTTGCCGAACTTCTTCGCAATCCGCTCCGCCTCGTCCGCCGCCAGCTGCTCGAAGTCCGATATCGCCGCCATGTATTCCGTCTTTCTATCCGACCCCAACTCCCGCTTCAATTTCAACGATGCCTTCTCCGCCGCGCTCAAGTCAACTTTCTTCTTCCCTTTCCCCGGCGGCTGCTCGGGCGCGTCTGGATTACGCAACCGCCAGGACGCGCCCTGGAGGGTGATATCTTCCTCGGTGGGTGGGGCGTGAGGGTTGGCCGCGTGCTTGGGCGGCGGCGGCGGAGGGATTGGGGTCTTCGTATCGTGGGGAGGTGGCGGAGGAGGAGGCAGTGGGGTAGGGACCGGTGCTTCTTTGTCGAGCACAGGTGGCGTGATTTGGTCCTGCGGCGGCGGCGGCGACGTGTCCTTGCCGCCCTCGAGCACAGGCGGCGCGACCGGTGCCCCCTTGTCGCCTTCAAGCGCAGGCTCGTCGGGGGTTGCGGGGCGTTCGGGCGTTGGAGGGCGTGAGGCCTTGTCGCCTTCGAGCGCAGGCTCGTCGGGTGTTGGGGGGCGTTCGGGGCGTTGGAGGGCGCGAGTCCTTGTCGCCTTCGAGCGCAGGCTCGTCGGGGGTTGCGGGGTGTTCGGGCGTTGAAGGGCGTGAGTCGAAAAGGGTGGGATCGGGCGTTCCAAGGGGCAGTTCTTGAAAAAGTGTGGGGTCAAGCCCGGGCGACTTGGACGCGTCGGGCATGGGGACGTCTTCCTCGTCCTTGTCGCTTTCGTCAGGGTCGATCCCGGGCGACTTGGACGCGTTGGGCATGGGGACGTCCTCCTCGTCCTTGTCGCTTTCGTCAGGGACGGGGACGTTTTCGCCTTGGGGGTCGTCCTCGTTCTCGTCGGCGGTAGCCTTTTTGGGGCGGCCGCGTTTCCTGGGAGGTGGTGGATTGTCGACGCCGGAGGCCTCCTCCTCGTTTGTGTTAGACGCGGGCGCCTTTTTTTTTGCTTTGGGCCGGGCTGTGGACTTGGGTGCGGTGCGCGGTTGGCCGCGCCGTCTGACTTTGGGTTGCGCTCTAGCAGCAGCGGCGGCGGCAGCTCGAGTAGTACCCATTTAAAAAAGAAGATTGGTGGATAGGGCTCTGGTTTTTCTGTTGAGGTGAGTGGCAACGGCGCAGACGACTACCCTACTTACGATTGCGACTTGCTTTGATAGTGGTGATTCGTGGTGGTGGTAGACAAAGTGGTGGTGGTGGCGGGACGAAAAAGACACCATCAACAAACGCACGGGACTGATGCACGGACCAGGTACCCGCACACCACCGCACACCACCAGTGTACCCTGTCAAAAGCAGAGGTACCCCCACCACCGTACCCTCTAATCCACTTGGGTCGAGGGGTCCAATGTCACCATTTAACTTGTCTCCCTTAAACCGTTGATAAAAACCCAAAAAAGGAAGGTCAAAAGGTCAGGCAAAGATATTCAGCTCGTATTTACATTTCATAGCGACACGAGATATATTCCAACAGCACAATCAGATTTCAGCAAAAAATACGGGGTACGTCGACGTGGTTCCTCTCTCACTCCAGATCAGCCGGCCGATTTTGGAAACGGGGGTCGAAGCGTTCGTCCTCGTCGACCCACGCTGGGAAGACGGTGGCGAGATCCTTGTCGGGAGCATAGAAGTCGTCGGTTTCGTAGCCGTCAGCCGCGGCCACGGGCGCTTTCTTCTGGCTCGACTGAGTAGTCGCCGAAGGCAAGGCCTTCTTCGACGTGGACGCTGAGCCCGATGCCACGGGTTTCTTCGAAGGGGTCGAAAACCTGTAGACGCTCGGGGACGTGGATGAGGTGGGCTTGGCCAGCGAACTGGGCGACGCGGCAGCGGTGTCGAGGGATTGTGCGATGGCGGCAAGTCGAGTACGCGATGCCTCCGCACGCGATGCCTCTTGCCCCTTCATCGTTGCCTCGATAACCGCCAAGCGCCTCTTGGACGCCTCTTCGCGCTCCTGCTCGGTCTGCTGCCCGGCGGCCTTCTTATCGATGGGGTGAGTGACAATCCGAGTTGGAGTCTGCTGCGCGCTGAGCGGCTCGGGCGCGGTAGGCAGCCTCGCACGACTTTTAGGTGAAACGGAGTAGGCTACCGCGCCGCAGGGAAGGATGGAAGGCGCTTCGAGCGCGATATTGCCGGGCTGGGCGCGCTCTGCGATGGCGTGTTGCTCCGCCTCATATTCCCCGTCGCCACGGGCAAAGAAGAGGGCCTTGTAATAGTCGTGGGTCGCCAGGAGCTCGACATTTTCTCCAGCATCTGCAAGGCGCAGATACTGCTCGCTGGCACGGTCCAGTTTGCTGTAGATGACTTCGCCGCCGCGGACAGCGAAGTGGAGATGGTCAAAGTTGGGGCACCGCAGATGATGCAGTGGCAGAGGACGGCGGCGCCTCAGCCTGGGCCCTTTTACGAACCGGGGTGGTGGGCTCGGGAGGATGGGCGTGCTCACCGCGGCGGCATCGTGCGTGCCACGCGGGGTAAGACGCCTCCTCGGTACTGTAGAAGGTAGCGCCAGCACCGTCGATGCCCTCGCACACGGCGGAGCATGCGTCCCTGTCGTTGGGTCAGCACGTTTTCGGCACAAGGTAAGACGAAAACTTACCAAGAAGTGTAATTTCCAGGCCCAGGAGCTCGACAATCTTGGTGAGTAACAAGCCAGAACCCAGTGGCCGAGGTCGAATCCCAGAAAGGGTCAGAGTGTAGAGTGGGATAGCACCAGTACTTCTGGGTCATGGTGGAGAGTGACGGCGAGGCAGGGCACCGCCACATGGTTGGTCGGGGTCACATGCTAGATTTCATGGTGGTGGGGTACGACAGTGTCCCCCTCGATGCAAGTAGCACGCGGTGGCGGGGGTACATTGCCTCGGAGTCCAAGAAAAAAATCAAGATTGGGCGGTCAAGTACATTATGCCTGCCAACGTCTATAAATTACATTTCACCAGCCTGCTGACGTCTTTACGCAGATGGGGAGGCATTTTCTCGGCCCATGCGTCCTCCTTCAAAAAATCAAGTTCCTGCTGATAATCGCGAGCCTCCGGAGTTGGTAGATGACGGCGGTACTGGCGGTAGTGCGCCTCGTCCCGACGCAGGAAGGCCTTGAGCATGATGACTTTGTGGTGCCTACCAGGGATTCATGAACAGAGTCCTTGAAACTTTGTCCACTTACTTCTTCCGATAGGTTGCGTCGTGCGTGCGGCGACGGGCGGCCGTCTGCGTAGCAAGTTCTGGGTCTTCACGAGCCAAGTTTCGTCGTCTGTGAGTGAAGTGACTAGGGTAAGAGATCGCCTGCACACGAAGATAGAAGGCAATCTTGTTGACGTACCTCGCCATTCTCTCCCGGGCTTTTTCTCGAAGTTCCTCCTTGTTCCTGTGGCCCATTCAAGCTCTAGGGACACCCGGGGTGTTCCCAAACTCACTTCTCACGATACCGAGCACAGGCAAGTTGACGGGCGGCCTCAGAGCAGGAGGGCTTCGGTTCTTTTTTTTGCACATTGACAGCCTTGGTGGCCGTTGGAGGGCTGCTTCTTGGCTTAAAGGTACATGGAAGACTTGGTGTTGGTCATACCTGTCATATTGAGGGCTGTGGCCAGCCATTTGAGACTTTCGTGTCAATATGGTCAGGGTCAAGGAACAAGATTCACGGTAAATATGGCCAAACCTTGACGATTCTTGAGTCGGGTTGTAGATTATATTAACGGACTGCTAAAATCCCAAATTTGACTAGAAGTCGTGAGGCGTACGAAAATCACTTTCCGCCTCTTCAAAAGTTCAATTGCAATCTTGTGGAAGTGAAAATAAATTATCTGAGGCGGCATCTGAACGGCGTGTTCGCGATCACGAAAACGCGTGTTCGCGATACCTGCAGGATTTAGGTGTGGTGTCCCCCTTCAACCGTTGAAGTCACCGATGAAGCATGAGGATATCAGCGGTGCTGGGGGGACAGTTTGCGTTCGTCCCCCCATGAGACGCGAAGTATCGGTGGGAACGGGGGGACAGAAAATGTGTTATTCGCGGTGGTGCGGGTACAATATTTGTTAAGTAAAAGATTTAAGTTTGTCCATGGTAGAGAATAATCCGGCGCCTTCCGTCCATCGTGCCCTCTGCTCAGCGCGCTCCCTGGACCGTTCCTCAGGTGAGAGACTGTTGAAGCTAGTCCTCCTCGCATCGGAAACCGTGCTCGATCCAGCGAAAGATCCCGCCGGCGGTGTACTGAGTGAATGGATATCGACGCTCCCCTGGCCCAATCGGAATATTGGAGTGGAAGATCGCGGCGCTAGGAATGAGGATGGTGGTTCCAGGGGGGAACTCAAGAATGAGCTTGCAGTCCCAAAGAATGAGGTGCCCGCCCTTGGTGTAGTCGTAATTGCCGAGGGCCGTTATTGCGCACCATCCGAAGGCCAGGTTACCATGATCCCGAATGGCCCAGGCAGCATGTCCTCGGGCCCAGATTAAAGGTACACGCCGACCAAATGCTGTTGAGGAATGGTCGCCGGAGATGGGTATAGTGTTTGTAAAACCTACGAATACGGACAAGGTAGTACGAATACAAATTGGGCGCCCAGTTCGCAAAGAGCCCTGTAAAGAATGAGTTGCAGGGCGATTGAGGGGAGTAGACCGACCTGTAGCAAAGCCCGCCAGCCTTATGAAGGCGATATTGCTCATAAGGGAGGCAAGCACGGCGGCGTTGATGACACCGTTCACTAACGCTCCCGGCTCCATCTGCCCACCCGCCATAAGAATCCCCCGCCGTCAGGGGGGCAAAGTTTCCGCGGCGGTGAAACGTTCGCGCCTCAGAAACTTTGCACTGCGACCGCGCGGCCTCCATCGCCTCCACGGCGGGGTCGTGGACCTCAGCCATCCAGTTCGGGTCGTCTGGATGGCCGCCTTGTAATCCAAAAATCCGACCGGTGGCATCTAGGATGGGCCGGGTCCTTCTGCAATAGAAGTGAGGCCTCTCTCGACATAGGTAGGGAACATTGCACATACGGGCCCAGATATTTAACCAACTTGAAGCCTCTCCATTTAGGTTTCTTCGCGAAGAAGTCGGGGAGGGTGTGGGACGGCGTCCAGCCGGGTTCTTCAAAACCTGCTGCCTCTTCTTGGGTGGATTGGCCTGAATCACGGAGTCCGATCCACCCCGTGGATGCGACGCGCTGTTTCTTGAGATGGAGTTTAGTCTTCACCGCGGGGGCTGCTTGCTTGATGTGCTCTGGACGACGAGCGGGCGGCTGAAGGTCCACATAGTTCTTGACTTGAAGTGCCTGGCGAGCGGCGCGCCTTCGAGCCTTCGAGCCTGCCTTATCTCGAGCGGTGCGGGTGGTGGGGGGCGACAGCGGCGTCGGTGGCAACGATGGCAGGCGTGTCGGTGGCGGCGGCAGAGACGGGGGCGTCGATGGCAACGGGAGGGACGGGGTGGGTGGCATCGTCGGGCTCCGCAAGGTCCTCGTCTTCTGAGTGGTCGAGGGCGTCTGATACTGCGGTCGAGATGGTGAATAACTCGGTGGTGATGGGGACCGCCTCCCATGGCGAAAAGGCGCGACCTGAGCGAGTCTGGGGCGAGGTCATTATCTAGTCAGATCGAATAAAAACAAGACATACGACGCGAAAATCTGGGATCAACGCGTACAATATGTCGAGGTAGCCTACGGACAAGATATTAGAATTTTCAAAAGAAAAATAGAGGGCGGCATGAAGTCCATCCCGACGCGTCGAGAGGCAGGCCACTATGTTCCCGGGCACGAGTACCACCGTGGCCTGCCCTTTCACGGCGGTAGGAAGATTGGGAGAGAATAAATAAAGCTTACCTTTTTCCGCAGAGCTCATGGTATTGCTGGTGGTGGTGGTGGTGGAAGGTGGAAAGGACGTGTTGGTCGAGTGGCACAGTAGGCGAGGAACTCCGACGGCCAATTAACTCCGATACTTAACTCCGGTTGGCATTATGTCACCCACCACCGCTCGGACCGCCTCCCATAGTAGACAGCTTTACTTACCAAACTGTTCAAGGGCGGATGCGTCGCCCCACCACCACTGGAAGCGCTAATCGGGTACAGGTCACCCACCACCACCGCAAACTTAGCACGTGAGATTGTTTAAACAATGATCATTGATCACTCACCTCCAGTACCTACCAACGTGAATGGGCGTCAACGGGAAGAAGAAGACCAAGTCGTTGGGGATTAGGGCCCGGCCGCCCGTGGTCCGCACCTCAGGGATTGTCTATACCGCGAATGGTGGTCGGCTCAGTCGCGTCCAAACGTTGACCCCAGCGCTTGCCCACAAAGCTCGTGCAGAGGCGCAGCAAGACCTGCGTGAAACTTATGCCGGTGGGTTTCACACATTTTTTATTTATTGGTTTGTTACTTAAGCCCTCTGTGCAGCTCTGCCAGCTGCAGGACGAGCCGCCCTGAATCGACTACGGGACTTTGCAGACGAGCCGGGGGAGTGGACCGAAGAGCCAATGGAGCCGAACGATCTGCAAAACGTGCTGGCTGGTGCGGATGGCTTTGTGGAGAGCGGAGCCGGGGGCGAGTTTAGGGACACGCTGGAGGCTGCTATGCGGGTCGAGCGCGAGCGTATGAATAACAAAAAGAGGTTTGTATAGTTTGTCGGAATCGGATTACTTTGTTAATGCTTGCATTTAGAAAACCAGATCTACGAAAACGGCGCGACGCTATTGCACGGCAGGTCGAGGGCTTTGAGCCTCAAATGGACGCGATCACAGACGCGTACATCGAGTGGAGCCGCGAGGTGGGCGACAACCTGGACCATACCCTCGCCGACCCACCAGCCAAGGACGTCGAAAAGTACTATGAGATGGTTGTCGTCGACATTTATCGTGCGTGGTTATTTTGCATGGGTTCGTCGCCCATTACTGACGTAGTCAGCAGGAACATATACCGCGCAGGTCCCCATGGTGTCCACCGACAAATTCACGACTTCCTGCCTCGTACGACGAGGTTTCTTTCCCTGCGCCCCCTGGGGCCCCACTGTCTGCTTCTCCACACGCCTCTTGGAGCTTTTCCGAGTGGCCCACCTTCGGACGCCTACACTGTCAATTCAATCTTGGGGAAAGAGCATCGCGGAGCTCCACGGGCGGCCGTTCAAGCCATATCACGCCCAGCAGTTCTCGGTCTCCTATGACCTGTACCTCGGGAGTCTGACTCGGGTCAAGACCCGTGTGAACAGGGTTCTTGGTCGTGATAGTCCGAGCTGGAGGAGGAGGAATTGCTGCCCAGGGTGCATGTACAGGCTCGAAGATGAAGAGGAGCTCAAGTTCTCGATCCTGGTCACCATGGACGGCAACGACTCGCTGAAACGAGTGCTGCGGAAGGAGCCCAAGGATTTTGACGACAATGGGAACCCGCTTCCAAGCGTGTCTAAGGAGAGGTTCGACCCCCGAGTGGCGGATGCGGGGGGGGACTATTTTCTTCCTCGCGATAAGGTGGACGAGTGGTCCAGAGATCGGGTGCTAGCGGCTGGACAGGTACGTCCGCAGTTCTCTCATTTCCCTCGACATTTACGCTCCATACTCACGAGGGCGCCCAGGTATCGACTCCACCCGAGGACAAGACACTGTGCGAGGAGCGGTGGAAGAACTTGGGGGAGGATGTTACCAAGAAGATGTGGGGAGTCTATGACGAGACTGGCGTCTTTGTCTGCTTGTGCAGGCATAGCTTTGTGTTGATGATCGCGGATATGGTTCGCAGCGGAGAACTGTACGTTTCCCTCCTTTGGCTGTCTCCATTGAGCTCATTCTGTTTTGACGGTCTAGGTCGAAGTACCCGCTTGCGATGGTCGCGGAGCTCCTCGACGACCATCCTCGAGGTGTTGGCGTTGGGTATGACATCGGCTGCGGTTTTTCAACCACACTGTGGAACAGCCCATTGGGTCCCAAGGCGTTACTGCGAAATTTTTGTTGCCTTGTGGGCGCCTTCCACGGGCACGCGCACAATCGACTGTGCCAGCTTCGTTTTCTGGCGAGCTATATTTTGGGGATGGGCCTGGAAGATCTTGAAGGATGCGAACGCGTTTTCTCCAAGTCCAACGCGATGGCTGGCTCAGTCCGATATTCGAGCGTTTTCCACCGAGTTCAAACCATTCGGACTTACTTCGAGCACGTCGACACACATGAGGCGTACGCGAATTTGAGTGAGTTCTTCCCTTTATTGAGGCTCCTTCATTACTGACCAGAAGTAGGCAAATTCATCGTCGATAACTACTGGCAAGCACTCGAAATATTAGAGGGCCAGTCCGCGCTGCGAGCTGCGATGACTGCGGCTGGGATCGACGACGTGTCGGAATTCCCTGCCCGTCTGGAGGCCGAATTCAAGTTTCTCAAGAGCCTTACGAGCGAGGCGGAGGAGGACAGTCTTCAGATGGAATATTACCAGCGACTGGTCAATCTCGGGGAACGATGGTATGTCTTGATGTTCCCTCGCACATGCCCTCACTTACCGGCACCACCATGTACCCCTATTACCCCCTCCACTGTACTGTCCACCCGCCACCGCCATGACCATGTCCCCGACTTAACACCACCCCCACGAACTGTGTACCCTCACCACCACGGCCGTGTCCACCATATTGTCCCCCCACCACGGTATCAAGGACGAAACTTCAACTTGCACTGGCGGACGGGTCGAAGTCGACCAAGACTGCTGTCAAGCATGCGCGGGAGCTTCACGCCAATGCGCTGAAGGAGGTCCACGATTCGGAGACGAAGATGGGAGTTGACCCCGACAAACGGTGGGATCCAACCGGGCCGGAATGGGCGGAGGCTGCGCATCTTGTGAGCACGAAGCGTTACAGGATGGCCATCCTGAAACTGGAGCGGTTGGTCATCCAGCGCATGTTCGAGCTCACGAAGATGAATCTCTCCCAGACCGGTGAGTAAGCTCGAAGCTACAAGGTCTTTGCGGCGCTAACATGAAAAAGGATACAAGCTTCGGAAACATATTGCAAAGGCACTCCAAGCGCGGTCGCAGGCCATCCGTTCCGCCCTCAAAAGCTACAACACCGCCGCCGCCGCGCTCGTCCCCCGGGGGAGGGAGCTACACTGGTCCGAGGTTGTCGAATACACCTTTCTGGCTGACTTTGACCTCCTGCGGGATCCGGAGAAGCTGGGGGAGGTTCGACCGTGGGCAACTCCAGCAGCGCGCCTCCTCCTCGACAAATACTTCAAGATTGAGCGAGCCAAGGAGGAGATCCAGCGATGCAACATCGAGATCAGGCGACTGGTGACCTATATCCGAGATGAACGAAAGTATTTGAGCGGGGTGGAGGATCGACTTCGGGAAACAGACCCCGGCCTCTCCTGGTGTGTCCGTCGTTACCGGATGGAGCGGGAGCGGTACAACGCTATGCACATCGAGAGGTTTTCGAGGCTCGCAGCAAAGGCCGGTTCGCGGTTCACTGGAACACTTCTCCCCGGCGTCCGGATCGAAAACACTGGGTGGGAAGCACCAACCCCCATGGAAGGGGTGCAGCAGTCGAACAGACCAACGGAGGCAGAGGCGAGGGAGTTGGCGGCGAAAATGGAGAGCCAGGGTGTTCGGGATGCGGAGTTGGATATTGATGATGATCTGGGGGAACGTGCGGAGGGGGAGCAGTTGGCTGAAGAGCTCCACGCGGTGTATTCTGTGACGGACGACTAGTCGAAGCGTATTTTAATACTTTGCATTATTTCCTTAGGGTACAAACTGTTCATGGTGCAGGGGGGACATGTCCCTTGAAAACTTAGAATTCATTGCTTTCCTTTTTTTGCCCCTTTTTTGAGAAAAAGATTTGAGAAAAAGAATGAGAGGTAAACTCCGTTGGATGGGGTACTGACTCCCTTTCTGAAAAATCGCTAAGGAATCAGAGTTAAATCTCTGATTCCTTGAACGAAGGCCCACACCCCGAATCGAACAGGGAGCTCGCAGTTGTACTCTCAATTTAATGATCCTGCGTGTGTTACCTTTACACCAGGTGAGCCTGTCTCATTACTGCCAGCTTGCCCTATCAACTGAATTCCTGCTGCGGATATCTGTATTAAATGATGACTTGTACCCGAAACGACCACGGTGTACCCTGTACACCGCCCGAACCACCGACTCGTACCCCAAAGGCCCTGGTGTACCCCGTACACCACTCATACCACTGACCCGTACCCCAAAGGACTCGAGTGTACCCCAAAGGACGCGGGTGTACCCCGTACACCACCCACACCACTGACCTGTACCCCAAACGACCCCTGTGTACCCCCTGCACCGCCCACATCGATCGCTTGTACCCCAAACAACCCCTGTGTACCCCATGCACCGTCCACACCGACCACTTGTACCCCAAACGACCGCGGTGTACCCCCAGTACCATCTAAAGCACTGACCTGTACCCCAAACGTCCCCGGTGTACCCCATCCACCGTCAACACCACTGACCTGTACCCCAAACGACCCCTGTGTACCCCCTGCACCGCCCACATCGATCGCTTGTACCCCAAACGACCCCTGTGTACCCCATGCACCGTCCACACCGATCACCTGTACCCCAAACGACCGCGGTGTACCCCTGGTACCACTATTGTCACCTTCCCACCACCGGTACGTCCTAAAAAGTAGACCTGTACCCCGCTGGGTACCCCGTGGAGCGGTGGAGTCCCCGTAGTGGGGACCCCCCGCCAAAAAAGGTCTCGTTAGACACTTCTTGTACCCCCAAGAAGTGTCTACTTTGTTTGTCTATTCAGTAATGGCAGGTGAAATTAACGCCGGACAAGACAACGACTTGAGAAAAAGAACTCGCCGTAACCATGAGCCTTGACCTTCCCCGGCAGGGTGTCACCAGAAACTCCGATGTTCGCCTGTGCGACATAGAATTGGTCACCATCGGCGTCTATGCCACCTCTGCGTAGAACTCATCAGAATACGGATACGAGACGGCACCAGGGTTCTTACCGCACCGCGATGGCGCCATGGAGTTCGTCGAGAGAGAACGGTCCGGAGACGGTGGCCCAACGAACGGAGGTCGCGGATCCTACCAGCATCTCAAAGCCCTCTTGGATCTGCCCACAAAAGTGAGCACCCCGTACACATCTGTGGAGCCAGCAGAAAATGTTCACCGGAACCTCCGCTCCATCGTAGCCGATATATGCCGTTCCGCTCTCGAACTTGCCAGGATCTGGGGAGGAGGGAATTCAATATGACAGGGAGCACTGACAGCAAACGAGACAAACGGAGGCCGTCCTGCAGCGCTGCATTAGAGTGCACAAGTTCAAGTTGGCAAACACAACAAACTTACCCAATACGGTGCCCGAGCGATGTAAATGTTTGTCCCGTTGTCATGGCCGCCGACAATTGCATCGGGAGGAAGATATCCCGCCCGTCCACATATCTGCAAAGGGTTTTCAGTCACCAATGGAGTGATAGCGGTGAGAGAGGACAAGATACCCATTTAACCGGGGGCCGGATAACGATTACTGGGCTCTCGACGCCGGGGGCGCGAATATTTTTCACCTGAAGAAACGAAATCTCAGTTGTGACCGAAATACAACATCAAAGAGGAATTACCTGAGTTCCCCACTGGCTTTTGCAGTGCGCTTCGAACATGTTCAACCCCTGATATCGCGGAACCCATCCGCCGCCAAACTTCTGCTTGATAATGGTCATAGTGATCATATATTCTGCATTCTCGAGGGTCTGGGGTGAATGCTCGATGGGGATCAACTAACGGCGACACTCTCAGGCTCAGGCTCCGAGCTGATTGTTCATCAGTTGCGACATTGTCCCAGATGCGACACTCTGATGGGAGATCAATGCACCACCAAAAGCTCTAAATTAGCTGTGAATACCCACTTCTGAGCAGTCAATAAGCAGGGTAGTGAACGGTTAGGGTTGGGGTTTGGTGGTTTGGGTTTGGGTTTGAGTTTGGGTTTGAGTTTGGGTGGTTTGGGTTTGGGTTTGAGTTTGGGTTTGAGTTTGGGTTTGGGTTTGGGTTCAGGTTTTGGTTTAAGTTAGGGTTCTGTTAGGTGTGAGGGTTGAGGGATATTTTTGTCTCGGAAAAAGAACAGGGAAAGGTGTTGAAAGTTCAGTATTGCATGTATTTCTTGTCAATCAGGCCATCAAAGTGCCGTGATTTGGGTTGGATCTAAGCGACAGTGTCGCAGCTTGTCAGAACACGGCCACGAGTCTGAGTTTGAGAGTGTCGCCGTTGACACATCCCCATGCTCGATACTCTGATGAAAGTGAGAATCCCGGGTGATTTGACGGCTCTCTAGACGAGTTGCGCGGCCCACGAACGGACGAACAGGCCCGAGACTCTCCTTATACGCATTGTGAGGCTGAGATGTCCCCCACTTATCGGGCTTGGGTTGGCTGTATGATCGCAAGAACTCGAGATCCAAGCAAACGACCTTCTCTTGATGAAGTTCTCCCTGAACCAATCAAAATGAGGTCAAAATAGTTGGAGAAAGAGTAGTAGAGGTACACATACCGCCATCCAAAACACGCTGATATCTGCTAGTTCGTGACGCTTATAGCCTCCGCCAACGTCAGTATGCGCTCCCGGGAACCAAACCTGTAGAAGCTCAGTTTATAAGCAGAAGTATTGGAGAATCCCGATCTTACTTGCTTGAGGATTTGATTAGTTCTCAACCCACCTTGCGGGATGGTCCATAGAGTGGGGAGAAACTTCTTCCGATTTTCCTGCAGTGAGATGGCATGAAGGGCGACCTCCACCGTCGCGGGAAGACTTGTATCGACGATATTCAACGCATCGATTTGATGGAAAACGGAGCCGACGGTATCCCAGACTCCGACACATCTGGTTGAAAATCAGACGCCAGCTAAATACCGTAAACGAAGATAAGGTACCTGATGTTGGGGTGGAGAGTGTCTCCAGGGATTGTGGGAGTCTCCCGGTCGATAAGTTGGAGCCATATCGCAAAGAAGTGACTAAGGTTCTCGCGCGACAAGAGACCAATGCTGTCCTAATGTAATATGAGATGTACGAGCCATGCCCAAAGATAAACTCGAGCACTTACGATCAATCCGGATAATTTCCTGGCAGTATAAGCCCCTCTGGATAAGAGGATTCAAGGTAAATATGGAGGTCCCAAATAGAGACGATGATCCGCTACCTGGAGAACCTAGAGCAAATGAGGAACTGGCAGGAGCGATTTGAAATCGAGGGATTCTCACCCAAAGAGACAGATTTTATCTCCAGCCTCGAAGTTCTGGGCGATAAACACATAGGCGTCGCGAATTTTGCTCGCTGTGGAAAAAATGAAATGAGTGACTTCGGAAAAACTTCTGAGGTTGGTTGACACACCGACGGCAGTTCCCAAGGCCTCTATGTGCCATATACACGTGTAAGTAAACCACTTGATGCATGAGCTGGAGGAACTTACGCAACATCGTTGTGCCCTGGACGGAATCACCAGAAAAGTTCGCTTCACTGCCCACGCCACTCTGATAAAAAACGATTTGTCTGTTGCCATCCCTAGATGTTCCAGTCAATTGGGATACACAGTAGCCGCACCGATTTTATACGAACGAATCGATAAGTTTGACCGAGCGTGCTGCATGTAGTTGTGAGAACTTTGTGTGAATGTGTAAGAGAAATGCTTGCCGAGCCGCAAGACATTCGTAGCATACTGCGCGTCATCGTTGTTGTTGGGAACTAAGTTGGGATGAGTGTGATGCGCATAGAGGTGTTGGCCCGAGCGTTACCAGGGGCCGAGCTCAAGCCCTGCCGTTTATCGTCTTGCGACATTAGCCGAGAACTAGTATGCTCGAGGTGGAAGCCCACTGTATAGTGCAAGAGACCCGTCCATCCCCGTACCATCGCAGAAAACAAGCAGAGTTTTCATGACTTGTGACCGACAACGAGATTCCTGCGGGGAGCGTTCAGGGGAGCAAAAGGGGACAAGCGAACAGGGTTGCGAGTTATGGGAGAGAGCGAACATGAAATGAAGAAGCAGGAGGGCAGCGAACCGCGTGAAGAAGTCAGGTTCGTCTCGCGGAGAAGAAATTTGAAAAGTTACGAGTTGACGCCGAGTTTGTGGGAATATTCGGTCGATGATCGCAGGCTGTCGGAAGATGTTAGTACTAGTGCAGGGTGTGCGCAGAACACTGAGAGGAATCACCAGGCGAACACGGGAAGAAGTGAAAAAGGGAAGGCGGGTCGCGTGTAGTCGCGTTCGGCTGTCAGACGTTAGTCTTCGACGTGCAGTATAGCACAAAGAAGCGATTACCGAGCAGAAGAAATAGGGCGGGAAGTGCGCAGGGTTTTAAGGTGAGACTTGGGTTTACGACAGATGTGAACAGGTTACCAGTGGGTAAAGGTGCGAAATGGAGGGCAAGTGTTGGTGAGTGTGGCGCGGTGCTGGATGCGCAATGGAGACAGGATCTTGCAGAGGACCCCAACGCCTCCGCCGTTTATAACGAGGAGAGCACGAAGTCCCCAGGCTTGTAAGAGTTCCAGAATCGGAACATTGATTTGGTCTCCTTGCGCGCACTGTTCTGCCTAAGTAAGGAGTTGCTTCTGGCAGCGCGTGCTCGACCGAAACGACCATGGCCATATTGCCTTGGTGCATCCCTTCGCCTGGGCGGATTCCAGGTGCATGGAGTTCTTCCTTGAGCGAGCGGTCTGGACTGCTCATGACTAGATTCAGACGGCGTACATGAGACCCACTTCCCAAGACCGACTTCCGCCGCCGCAACCATGGTCCATGGTGAATCGCGCGGGCATGGACGAGGATGGTGACAAGGCGCCTCGAAGAAATCAGACATCCCGATTGCATCGCGAGAAGACTCTTAGTTGTATTGTCCGAAGATCCGAGTTAAAGCACGACTCTTCTTTGACTCTTCTCACAAATGAGGTGGAGATCAGGCCTCAGGATTATCCATGGAGTAGTACCGGCGACTCGGAAGCACTCCTTGCAGTACAAATCCTGGGGCGAATGCAAGGCCTGAGATCGTTGTCGACGGCTAAATGTTCGTTTTGCGCAGTGCGCACATGTTGGAGCGACTCGGAGGCGCACCACAGACTAGTTGTTTGACGCCATGGCTCCCGAAAGGCAAAGGAGACTCCATGAGCGACATCTTGCGGCGGCGACAACTTCCGCCACCGTGCGAATGACTCAGACATGTTTGAGGGACGTTGGTACATAGCGGACAGCCCAAGGAGAGCCCGGAGTTTGTGAAGCGATGCCATCGGATGGCTGTGTATTGCTATCAACTCCCTGTCAACTTGTTAAGTAAATTCGACTCCTTCAAAATGCCCACTTATAGCTCCCGATCTACAACGTTCTCCAACTCAACTTCGGTTGAACTAGAAATTGGAATCCAGAGTCCAGACACGGTTCAGGGGACTGGGAATTGGGCACCCATGTAAAATTAAAAAAGATAAGAGCGCCAATCCCTCGCAGAAGTCAATGTGTGCGTGCAGTTCTTCGCTCATCGGGTGCTAGAAATGAGGAATCTTGAGGCGTGCATGCACATGGGGCTGTACCCTGCCCAAATGCTGTATGCGCGCATTGCGCGGGCGGATTCCGCCATTTGCATGAGTACGTTGGCGAAGCAAGCGGACGCAGTCAAACAGCTTCGTCAACGACTCTGAGGCTTCCGATACCAGGATAGGCGCATGGTAGCCGACTAAGCCGAGGTGATGGAATCGAGCGACGAGCATAGGACATGTGCTACTGTCCGTAAGTACTTCCATGCAGGTCCATACTGCGTGGCGGAACGAGTTTTATCAGAGGTCACCTGTCAAAACGTGATTGCTTTTCCGCGGTTCAAGCTCAAACTGAACTAAGATTGCCGAACTACACCAAGTGAAGGCTACTTCGGGTACAGTTACGTTCTCGCGATGTCCCATCATATAGTTTTTACTCGCAGAAGCAAAGAAGGGGGCCAATTTAGATCCGCGCGAAGGTGCCCGCTCCACGCCGGTTCAAAAAAGCAAAATGTCTGCTATTAAATGTGGCCACCTTAAACTCTATCCTAGCGTGCTCTTGCTGGGCATTGCAAATTAACACTTCCTGGCCTCTCTGAGTTGACTCGTTCTATTGACTGCCTTCTGGAAGTTTTCTTCTTCGGCCTAGCTAGGCAGTTTCCCCCAACAACTTCGGGCATGACGTGGAGCAGCAATGTGTCATTATACAGCAGTCAGTCTTCGCAGGGCTGTAAAAGGCTTCCGAATTTCCCATTGTCGCCTGACTACTGACTTCTCGATTAATCTCCGCCGCCGCTCAGTGGTCTTACACGAACACTGACGAATGCGCCACGCGAGGCCTCGGTCTTCCTCAGGAGTCGGCGAGCTATAAAACGGGTGGGGCTCGGCGCCATTCAACAGTTCACCCTGAACAGTCTAGTTCAAAATGGTTCAAATCTCTCGCACAGTTGCTTTCTTCGCCCTTGTTTCCACTGCACTGGCGCTGGTTCTGAGCTCCGATGCGGCGACTAGCATCACAGGCGTCGTCGCCGGCCATAGCCATGAGAGTGTAAGTCCATTTGTTCGTCCTGTATCCATGACACAATCAATACTTTCGACCACAGGCTAGGGCCTTGTATTTAATTCCCAGCGACTTAAAAACACGTTTTTAATACCGGTATGTAAACAGGGTGTTTATAAACCGGTTTATAAACCAGCAGGCTATAAAGCGATTTTTTATGCTTCCCCGGCCCAGGCCTTCTTTCCCGCTGCCCTGCCCTGCCTGCTGACACCCACTGAGACCTCCCCCGCCCAATCTGCAAGGCTACAGATCTCATTTGCCTCCACAACAGGCACCTCTGCCAGTAAATCCCTTAAAAAAGGCAAGGTAATACTGACCCCATGGCGAAGAGTATGGAGAGTGGTCCTAGAGTTGTTCGGAAAGGTGGCATCGTCGTCGCCGTCATTGGAATCAGTATCGAGGAGGGCTTCCAGTCCTGCCTCGCATCCGGGGGCTAAGTGAACTGCGAGGGGTCTCTGCTGTCGCTGCTGGTGCTCCGAGAATGAGCAGGGTTGGGACGCTGGATCTCAGAAAAGAAGTTTTTGATGGAGCACCATTTCAAGGAGGGAGATTTTTGCAGGTGCTTTGACTGTTGAAGCAGACATGGCTTGAAGTCTTGGGAAGTGAAAATTTTGGCAGATCATTGGCGAACTTAGCCGACGGTCCACAATTAACAACCGGCCTTTTGAGCCGATCCATTTAAAAACGGGTTTATAAACACCGGTTTATAAACCGGTATGTATACAGGAATTAAATACAAGGCCCTACCACAGGCAGGTATCGAGCAGATCAAAGTCAACGATCACGGTATTCCCTTCCTTCCTCGCCCCGCCGCATGGCTGAGATATGTTTCCACGCAGACACCTCAGTGAGCAGCGAACTCTCCGGTAGTACCGCCAACGTGTATGCACTTATCCAGCCTCAGAGTTCCCGCTGATTTCTCTGTCAGTGGTTCCGATACCATTTCCGCGACCACGTTCGCCGAGGACAAAACCATGGTCAACGCTACTTCTGCCGAGGTCGCCGAAACAGGTAATAATTGCTCGCTCTGCCAGTTTTTCGTTTGAATAACAAGCTTTAGGCTCGGTTGTCCTCACTCCCGGTGCTTTCTATCAGATCCGGAACAAACACGGCCGCTATCTCACTCGTTGGGGACCTGATGGCGTAATTTTCGAGAAGACATACCCGGACGTCTACTGCAACTTCCAGGCCGCGCGCTTCCCGGGCACCAACTACGTTACGCTGCGCACGGACGCCGGCACCACGATCAACGTCGACCGCGGCTTCAATCCCCCCGCACTCTGGTTGTATCCGCTTTACGCTGCCGGAGCGTTCGAGGCGATATCGGCCGGTGAGGGAAAATACTACCTCATCGTTCGTGACATGTCCCGGCTAGACCAAGGGCCCTGGGTGGTGAAGGGGGAAAACATCAATGGCAATGCCATCACGACTGCCCAATACCCCGCTACCATCCACACCGTGTACATAACCGAGGTGCATTCGCTGGAGGCGGGAGATGATGTCTAGCCGAAGATGAGAGATGTTGTTCACTGAAATGTTGTCCACTGAATATGTTTGCGCCCGCCTTGTCAATTGATTTCTGGTACCACCTACTGTGTCACGGTGTTGGGGCGTTGCTCCACGCGACATTCTGGAAGCAGTTGAAAACAAAGTCAGAAGAATAGAGAAGGTGGAGAACCTGACGCCGTCAAGCCTCGTAGACTTCCCCTCGTGGAGCATGTAAAGCAGAACTTCGGCGCTCCTCTCAAGTGCATTTTCCCACGGTTGAGAATCTTACTTGAGGCTTGATCGAAGACACGGGCGTAGAATATGTACCGATTCTAACGACAATATTCGAAGCTGGCGTGCGGGCTAGCCTAAATAGTAAAAAATGCTCACCAGTCTTGAAAAGAACCACATTACATAATAAGCGAAGCGTCTCGAGACCTCTCAAGCTTCCGCCTTCCACGAGATTGAAGCTTTGTATAGTTTCCAGAAATCACTTCATATTCATACATACATGCGAATAAAATCTTTCTTTTTGCCGCCGCTCTTTTCTGTGTTCAACCATAAAAGGATCAATGAATGGGGGAATCTCAGGGGAGTCAGAATTGTCAGGGGTATTTCCTGGCGTTCTCATGCATGCAAAGCATCCTTGGACGAGATTTTGTGCCCGGAACTGCGGCGGAACTGCCGGGGGGTCGATAACAGTTTGTTTGTTGTGTGTGTATCCAACCCCAACTAATTCATACGCTTTTCTTAAGTAAGGTGATTTTATCGCCAGCGGCACTTAAGTTTCATTTTCATGATTTAGAGCATAGAATAGCCCTACCATTGCTAGAACTTAAGTTGTCAGTCGTAAGCAAAACTTAAGACTTTGTGCACAACTTGAGATGCCGGATTGTCAAACTTGAGTCGCGCAGACGTCAACTTAAGACTGCACAACCGAACAGAACTTAAGATGTATGGAAATCGGACTTGAGATGGCGAAAGCAAAGCCCAAGTCAAAATTACCACATCTAACCCATTGTACGTGAAACTTGAGTTCTGCGCGGAAATCAAGTGCAGGAAGAACTTGAGTGGCGGAGAGGCCCAAGTTTCGTCAATTGACTATACTACTCGAGTTCTGCAGTTGAAACGTCTTCAGTTTCATAGCACAAAATAAATAAAACCCATTACTAATCCAACAGACTGCAGATACTTCATTCACCACTACAATTCGATTTATTAGGACTAGCATAGCCGCAGAAATAAGAGTTTCACTTGCCACCGAAGACGAGTTGCCACTGAGGCAGGTGTTGGCAGCGCATAGTGCTATTGTGATATATCAAAAGACTGTGATAAGAGATGTGAGGTGATACATCAAGAGCTCTAGATCTGGTTAGAGTTGAGGCCGGGTCGGGTCGGGCCCAAAAGCCCGGGCTTGGGTCGGGTCGGGCAGGGCTTGGGCCCACAAAATATCCTGAGCCCGACCCTACCTGAGGGTCGGGCTCGGGCCCAAGCCCGGGCCCATCAGTATATTTTCTAACTGTGTTCCGTAAGGTTCAACTTTAAATTTTGAGCATACATTCTTTGTATTTTACCTTGGTAAAGCACTCAATTATGTTTTGATAGCCACCAACAACCCACTGACCCTGTTTCGAGCACTCTAATCTCCACGGAAAATCATGTGAAACTTGCCCATCCTCGAGTGAGCACCAAACGGGAAAGATACTTCGAATCAACTTCCGTTGCAGGTAAAATTTAGGGTTTCAACCGAACTCACAGCGAAATTTTGACTTAGGATAGTCATGTTGCTGGGCCCGGGCTTAAGCCCAGGGCCGGGGGCCCTGAAAAAATCTGAGCCCGACCTTGAGCCCGACTTGGGCCCTACTTTGGGTCGGGTCGGGTCGGGCTCAAAAGCCCGGGCTTGGGCTCGGGCTCGGGCTCAAGCCCTGACCCGGAACATCACTAGTTGAGGCCGATATATCACGCTAGAGGCGCACCCATAACGGGTATTAAATCCGGTATTCTCTCACCTGCTGTCATAAGCGCGGCGATGGGGGCGCTCTCGGTTGATGGCGCGTCCTTCAGTCGATGGCGCGTCGTTTGGTTGATGGCGGCGGAAGGTGGTCGTGTTTGCACTGTCTGTTAGCATGGATGCCTCGGCCCGGCTCGCTTCCTTCGCTTCCGCTTCCACATTGCCTCGCTCCCCCCGGCTCCCTTCCCGGCCCTGGCTGGTCGTACCGTGAAGCAAACGACCAGGAGTGCTCTGGATATGCACTGCATCGCGTTTTCCACACTTTACTTTTGACAGCTTAGCCGAGCTTTTATTAGCTCGGCTAAGCCAAAAAAGCCGAAAAGTCGCAAGACCGCAAGCTATGTCAAAAAAACCAAAAGACGCCAAAAAAAAACTTTTTTGTGAGCCATCCCATTGAAGTCTAGACATCATTTCTGCCAACTTTTTTTTTTACCACAAGAGAAAAAGACCCGAAAGTCGCAAGACAATTGTGATCTTGCTGATGTGCTGGTGCCCCTTTTGCCTCAATTCCCTCAAACCGTCCGTTTTCTCGGCTTCCAAATTTCGGCAAATTTTCTACGCCCGCGCGCCGCTGGGACCGCCGCTGGTTTTCTGGTCTCGCGTAGCCTCTTCAGTGTATGCATAAATCGACTGGGCTTCCAATCACATCCACCCGCCGCGCCTTTCTGCTGGGTTCATCAAAACTAGGCTCACCGCACATTTCCGGTGCCACCTGCTCCCTCGTCGTTTTACGCTAGGTACTGCTTTCTTGACCCCTTCAATCCAATATATACACATCCTCCACCTCTCATAATGCTCCGATTGCGTTTGGGCCGGCGAAAGAATCGAATTCACGCAATGCCGGTCCGTTTGACAAATTACCGCCCTCAACCTCGTCGGCCTCCCTCAACGCTTGTACAGCCCCTCCTTATATGGTCAATTCTGGTTTCACGACACTCTATGACTTGACCCTCCCTCCTTTTGCGGCGTCCTGCTGCTGTTGGCACCCTCATAAAAAGATAGCACGCTGGGCTTCCATAGGCACATATCGCCGTATCCTCCTAGCCCCAGGTTGTATTATCTAGTCCCAATGCAATAAATACACCAGCTTAGCCCTCATGCCTCCCAATCACGCGAATGCCTTGGTTCTGGTCGAATTGCATTACCTAACTCTCTGGGTTGCCCCAATCGCTGGTGTAGCGCAACCACCGCGTTTCGAGTTCACTACATGTTCCTCTTTCGTTTGTGTTTAAACCCCGTTCTCCCTGTGCACTCCGAACGCTTAAAAACAGCATTTCGATTTCGGTACGTAAATCTTTGTGCACCCTCAGTAGCTCGTCGTTTCGAGAGAGCGTATCTTCTTAGTATTGATCCAACAGGATAAGGCCATATGTATCCAGCTCTCAAATTCTTCCGACCTGAAAATGCAGTCCAGTCGGCGTAGTGCTGAATCAGGCTGTGGTGATCGCAAATGAAAACCTCACTACCACTGTGAATATCTGTCCCTTCCTTTTATTATAAGCGTAATCGGAGCGCTCTGGCCCTCCTCCTACGTGCTTTCAATATCGACATTCGAGGCTCCTTTGCCGGGTGGTAGTTGCATTTCGAAATCGCTGATGAAATGAACTTGCCTAGCTCAATTCACACGATATTCCCGTCCTTTTATTATGCGCATAGTCGGAGGGGTCTAGCTAGGGCAGATGGTCCCCCTGCCGGCAAAACATCGCGCAAAAGCCGCCACTGAAGTGCCTGAGGAGTTCTCAGAGCCCGCGAAGAAATCGCCATGCCGCAATTCGGACTTGATGGCATTGACGATGAACAAACACGGGCTCAGACTGGCTTAGTTTGGTGATGACGCGTACAGAACTAAACGAAGTTGGGCTTCGAAAGGGGTGTGCTTGGGAGGGGCGTTCACACTTACCTACCCAACTTGACGTCAACTTCGGTCTCAACTTGATCAAGTTGGCATCGAGTTGGACATTGAGTTGGGCTCAAATAGCCTTGTGTGAAACCCCCTATTGGACTGTGGTAGAGGCTAGCTACTGCGTGTTTTGCCCGCCCAATAAAAACAGTTTGAAACAGTTTGAAACAGTTTCAAATGGTTTTATTACCGCTTCCATTTTAGTTTGCCCGGTCCTTCAAACTAAACTCAAATGCTTGGAGCCTTATTCACATACCTTGCTGAGCCTCACTTTACGACACATATTTACGAACGAGGCAAATGCTAGTGAGAAGGAGAAAAAAAAATGGTATTAAGAAAAGGTTGAATGAAGTGGGATGTGGGGAGTCGAACCCCGTCTTTTAACCTCACTTACCACGCATTTCCGGGTGATTTGGTGAAAAGTAAAAAGGGAAGGGGAAATCACCAAGGGATCCCGGGGAGTCGAACCCCGTCTAACTGCTTGCATCTGTTTAAGCAATCCATTAGCAAGGACAGCCGTGCACCGTACACCAGATCCCATTTCCCCTCTTCAGCTCTGCAACCAATAAGTAGCACACATATTTATGAGAGAGAAAAATAAGGTGACGAATAGAGAAGAGAGAAGAGATACCGGGCCAATTACGGCTCCAGGTCAGGTAATTAGTGGAGTTGAATTTGTGGCGCACCCCGTAGTAGAGATAATTTACAACTTGCATCGCCTTTAACACACTGGCAGTATCAATCCTGAAATAAAATTCGAGCCGAGGAGTGGGGATGAAGGCAAAGAAAATAAAAAGGTTTATGACTCTATGTACACTGGCCATGGGACCTCGGGGAGTCGAACCCCGTCTTACCGCCCACAGTTTGAGACAGCCATTGTACAAGGGGCAGTTGTGCACCGTACACCAAATCCCATTTCGTTTGCATACCTTCAACCTCACCCTGCCATGCATATTTTTTAGTGAGGTAAAATGCGAAGGAAAGGCACGCTGAAAAAAAAGGTTTGCAGACAGGGCGCGGAAGTGGAAGTGGGATCCCGGGGAGTCGAAACCCGTTTTTCTGCTTGCACACCTTGATCCCGACTCAAGCAAGGCAGGTATGCACCGTACACCATATCCCACTTCCCTTCCTCGCCCTGCACCCAATTAGCCCACATATTTTTGAGTGAGGTAAAATGAGGATGAAGAAAAAGCTGAATACATGCAAGACAAATGGGACCTCGGGGAGTCGAACCTTGTCCGACTATTTTAAACCATGAATGCATGAAGTGAAAGTAGTCGTGCACCGTACACCAAATCCCATTTTGTTCCCATACTTTTAACCTCACTCTACCATACATATTTTTGAGCGAGGCAAAATGCGAAGGAAAGGCACAAGGCCAAAAAAAAAGAGGTGGAAGTGGGATCTCAGAGAGTTGAACGTTGAACGTTGAACCCCGTCTGATTGCTTACATCCTCTAGGAGAAAAGCGGCAAGAAGGGCAGCTGTGCACCGTACACCAGATCCCATTTCCCTTTATGGCACGCATAATGTGCAAAAAGTTCCACTCGCAACTTGGTGATTTAGGCCACAAGAACCAGCAACTTCAGACTGTGAATGCAACTTTGGATGCAGGTTTTCGAGGTGAGATAACTTTGGCAGGTGCCAACTCCGGGGATCTGCAACTTCTAAGCACTACAACTTTGCCGATCCAACTTGACTAGTTGCAACATGTTGGAAAGTAACCCGATGCAACTTCAAATTTCCCAGGGTTCTCATAGTGCATCTTCATCAGGTTCAATTTTACGGTATCTACAACTACATATGCCTGACCCGACAGCATTTTTGAACTCAGGCGGATAATGCTGGTTTTGATCCCGATTTTCTCTTGGATACTGTATCTGAAGTGACACAAGGGATACTGGCAAGGAGGTCACCGAGCCGGCATTGACTCCCTCTTTGTTAAAAAATATTACCGCAGTGAAACCAGAGTCGGTGGCAATGACTCGCCGCCGTAAAATCAACAACGCCGAAATCCCCGATTCATTTCCCACGGTTCCCCCTTCACTTCTGTCCCGTCGCACACTTTTCTGCCTCACTCATACATATATATCTAGCCAGTCTTATTCATCCTGATTTGATGGAGTTCTGTCGCTATTTATTAATGCTCCACTCACCCAACCGACCCATAACTACCTAGGCAGACAAAGTGAACGGAGTTACCACACTTATGATGGGAACCTCACCAGGCGAGAGTGGTGGTGTGAAGTCCAAACTTGCCCTGGGCACTGGCCAAGTTGCACCCCGGCATCCTGAAGTTGTGTTATACTAAAACCCAACTTGTATTTTCTACGAAATGTTCCATCAAAAGTTGCTGCTCTACGAGGTTGCAATTTCATAGAGTTGTCGCTAACGGAAATTACACCCATCCTCAGTTGACGCACAGCCAATGGGGCCGGAAACCAACTTGAGCTGCCTCCAAGTTGCTACTTCGGTGAGTTGCTTGCATTTTACACCCAAATCGGTAAGTTGCACTTTGCTTTGTGTAATGAAGTTGAAAATACTTTTTGCACAGTATACGTTCCATATCCCTTCCTCAGCCCCGCACTGAATAAGCAGCACACATATTTTTGAGCGAGGCAAAAGCCAAATGAGGAAGAAAAAACTGAACACATGCATCACAAATGGAACCTCGGGGAGTCGAACCCCGTGTTTCTGCTTACATCTGTGCAAGCAAACCACCAGCGAGGACAGCTGTGCACCATACACTAAATCCCATCTCCTTGCCCTACCTTCGAGCTTGCTTTACCACACACAGATGTAATATTGTGGAAAGGCAAAAAAAAAGTGCATCCTGGAGAATGGAACCTCGGGGAGTCGAACACCGTCTTACTGCTTGAATTTATGCGACAATATCAAGTATAGCAGTCGTGCACCGTACACCAGATCCCATCTCCTTCCCTTCCAGCTACGCTAAATAAACGACACAAATTCCAGCTGATGGACAAATTTGGAGACGAAAAGGAGGGAGAAAAACCATGAAAAGCAAATGGCGAACTTGAAGTGGGATGTTGGGGAGTCGAACACCGTCTAGCTGCCTACATCTTTCAACCAAAGAATTCGCAAGGACAGTCATGCACCGCACACCAAATCCCATTTCCCATTCTTACTGTCAACCTGTTTAGCACACACATTTTAGACAGTGATGCGAAAAGAGAAGAAGAAAACAAAGAAAAAGGGAAAAAGTTTGCAGTCACCGTTAAAGCGAAGTGGGATCTCGGGCAGTCGAACCCACCTGCTAATCCCGAATATCTAAGCTAATTAGCTTGACCATGTACCCCCAATGGGTTGGTCTAACTAGCTCAAATTGCCTATAGGTCACCCCCGTTCATACTCCATGGGTTTTTCAGGGTACTTTGGGGTACATGTCCCCCGAAAAATTGGATTTTTGGGTGGAGGGGGACCCATTTTGGGTGGGATGGGGGACACCACGGGGTCGCCGTGGTTGGTGGACCCCACCAGTAGACACGGTGTGGTCCCAGGGTACGCACCACATGGCGGGGGGTACGCTCCTCAGGTGTGGGGGTACGCACCACATGGTAGGGGTACGATCCCCTGGTGTTGGGGTATGCACCACATGCCGGGGGTATGATCCTCTGGTGTGGGGGTATGATCCTCTGGTGTGAGGGTACGTACCACATGGCGGGGGTACAATCCTCTGGTGTAGGGGTACACACCACATAGCGGGGGTACAATCCTCTGGTGCGGGGGTACGCACCACATGGTGGGGGTACAATCCTCTGGTGCGGGGGGTACGCACCACATGGTGGGGCGTCGTTCAAGTCGTTTCACCTCTGTTGCCTATCCACACGGCCGTAGCAGTGAGTAGTAGCGAAGATAAGAGAAGAGATAACATCGGACACTGGCAGGGACTTTAATTAACGGGCATTGCCAGTGGGTTGAATTTGTGGCGCACCCCGCAGCAGAGATGCCAAATTGACCTCTCCTAGTAGGGAGTAGGGTTGCAGTAAATGAAAACGAATTGAAGTTGAAGTTGAAGATATCGGGAGAACTGCCTCCATCCTACCAGGGGAACGGCGGTAATAAGTATTTTTGGACGAGGCAAAATGAGGATACCGGGATCCCATTTCTACTCCTCAGCCCTGCACCCAATAAGTAGCACACATATTTATGAGCGAGGCAAAATGAGAAGGAGAAAAAAACTGAACGGCATAACGAACAGTGGGACCTCGGGGAGTCGAACCCCGTCTAACTGCTTACACCTGTTAAGGAAACAATCAGCAAAGACAGTTGTGCACCATACACCAGATCCCAGTTCCTCTCCTTACTTTCAACCTCACTTTACCACGCATATTATAGACAGCGATGCAAAAGAAAAACCAACGAAAAACTAAAACAAAAAGATATCGATTTTTTAGATGGGATCCCGGGGGGGGCAAACCCGACTTACATTCTGCTACATTGGTACAGCGAGGAAGAAACATGTAGCGCCCGAGGTTCGAGGTTGATGGCTCATGAGGTGAAAGGAGAAAAAAGTAAGGTCTGAACTGGGCACGGGATTGCGGGGAGTCGCCGTCTGACTGCTTACATCCTCTAGAAGAAAAGCGGCAAGGACAGTAGTCGTGCACCGTACACCAAATCCCATTTCTTTAGTTTACATTCAACCTCACTTTACCACGCATATTTTTAAGCAAGAAAGTGAGAAGAAGAAGAAAAAAAGCTGCCAACAGCATGGTTTATGGGATCCCGGGGAATCGAACCCCGTCTTACTGCCTACACCGCTTCATCCTTGAAGAAAGGCGGTCGTGCACCGTACACCAGATCCCAGAGAAAAATGCGGAGACAAAAAGGAGGGAGAAAGATAATGAAAGAAACGGGCAAGTGGGATCGCGGGAGTCGAACCCCGTCTTACTGCCTGCAATTCGAAAATACCATCTCAAGGGGAACAGTGTGCACCGTACACCAGATCCCGGTTTCTTGCTACATTGTAGAGTCAATAAATGGCACATTTATTTTTTGAGGGAGGCAAAAGCAAAATGAGGATGAAGAAAAAACTGAATACATGCGTCACGAATGGAACCTGGGGGAGTCGAACCCCGTCTTTCTGCCTACATCTGTGCAAGCAAACCCCAGCGAAGACAGTTGTGCACCGTACACCAAATCCCATTTTGTTCGCATACCTTCAGCCTCACTTCACCACACATATTTTTGAGCGAGGCGAAATGCTAGTGAGAAGAAGGACAAAAAAGTGCTTGGGCGAAGAATGGGACCTCGGGGAGTCGAACCCCGTCTTTCTGCTTTTCAGCTGAACCTTGCCAAAGAGACAACAGCAGTCGTGCACCATGCACCAGATCCCATCTCGTTGCCCTACTTTCAACCTCACTTCACCACACACACATTTTAGACAGTGATGCGAAAAGAGAAGAAGAAAACAAAGAAAGAAAAAAAAAGGTTCGCAGACAGGGTGTGGAGGTGGGATCCCGGGGAGCCGAACCCCACTTACATCCTGCTACGCTGGCACAGCGGGAGACTCGGAAACATGTAGCACCCGGAACTCGAGGGTGATGGTTCGCGAAGTGAAAGAAAGAAAGAAAACGGTTAAGGAACAGGGGAATCGAACCCCGTCTTCCTGCTTCCGAGGGTCGAGTGATTTATGAAGGGCAGTTGTGCACCGTACACCAGTTTCCGCTCCCCAACGGTTTTACGACACATATTTTTAAGCAAAAGTTGGGAGAAGAAGGAGAAAAAACTGAACACCGCCAATATCAACCATGGGACCTCGGGGAGTCGAACCCCGTCTTACTGCCTACTAGTTACAGCTTTCTCCTCGAAGAAAGGCGGCCGTGCACCATACACCAGATCCCATCTCCTTGCCCTACCTTCGACTTCAATTTATGACACAGATTTTTGAGCAAAATTGGGAGAAGAAGAAGAAGAAAAAACATCTCAAACCGGGTATGGGACCTCGGAGAGTTGAACCCCGTCCTACTACTTTAAATCCTCATATCTCAATGAAGTGAAAGCAGTCGTGCACCGTACACTAAATCCCACGTTGTTCGCATACTTTGAAACTCACTTACAACACAGATTTTTGAGCAAAATTGGGAGAAGAAGAAGAAGAAAAAGCAGCTATAAACCTAGCTTATGGGATCCCGGGGAGTCGAACGTCTTTCTGTGCACACTTTGATTAAAACACAAGCAAGGACAGCCATGAACCGTACACAAAATCCCATTTCTTTGCCCGACCTTCAACCTCACTTTACAACACATATTTAGGAGCCAGAATTGGGAGAAGAGGAAAAAGCTGCCATATACACTGCACATGGGACCTCGGTGAGTCGAACCCCGTCTGACTGCTTTTCAGCTGAACCTTGCCGAAGTAACAACAGCAGCAGTCGTGCACCATACACCAGATCCCGGTTCCAAACCATACTTTTAACCTCACTCTGCCATGCATATTTTTGAGTGAGGTAAATGCGAAGGAAAGGCACGCTAAAACAAAAAGTTTGCAGACAGGGCGTGAAGTGGAAGTGGGATCCCGGGGAGTCGAAACCCCTTTTACTATTTTAAACCCTGAAGATTCCGATGAAGTGAAAGTAGTGCACCGTACACTAAATCCCATTTTGTTCACATACTTTGAACCTCACTTTACGACACATATTTTTGAGCAAAATTGGAAGAAAAAAGATACTAACAGGGTGGTGTAGGGGATCTCGGGGAGTCGAACCCGTCTTACTGCCTACAATTCGAAATAACCATCTCAAATGGGGCAGTTGTGCACCGTACACCAGATCCCGGTTTCTTGCCTACATTGTAGAGCCAATGAATGGCACACCTATTTTTGAGCGAGGCATATGGAACGTATACTGTGCAAAAAGTATTTTCAACTTCATTACTATATCGCGCTGGGAACCTGGCCACCTAAGGGGTTTTCGGCCAATCTTGATATTCCACGGGGATTTTTCGCAGGTTCGTGGACCCTATTTGATAGGCGCGCATCTTCCGAAGAGATTGAGCATATTTATGAGAATTTTGGTGCCACTTTGAGTGCCCAGCGAATTTAGTTTTGAAGGATTTTCCCGAAAAGGTAACTGACAGGGATCCTGGCCACCCTCGAAAGCCCATTGTTGGCGGTGAATGAGGGTCCACACCATTGGCTATAGTGTATGTGGGACCCATATGATGTATTCTGGGCACTTATACCATACAATGGACCTTTGCAAAAGTAGTGTAGCGGAGACACTTTACAAAGGCCCTCAGCGGCGGGATCCGTACTTTCACCTAAATCGGGTTGGTGCGCCAGCAGTAATGGATTGTAGGCCAAAAATAAGTGATAGTGAGGTTCATTGGAACCCAATGGACCAACATCAATGCATATCTCCACTTGCAAGGTGCACTGTTGAGAACCCGACGTTTAATCTTTTTTCTGGTATCAAATGGGTGATTTTCTATTTGCATCCATATTAGGAGGAAGGGGAAGCGTTCAACTATTGTATGATAAAGGATATACATGTCTTAGCTATCATAGTGGATACTGCAAGGCACTGGAATTATAGTCTTGAAGAGGCCATCGGTATCTTGAGTTTAAGAGTGTGATCGTTGAGTTTCTCTTCCAATTGCGTTGGTGAATTTGGTCACAGAGGGCAAGTCTTCAGCCAGGTAAGACATGCTTAGAAGGAAGCACTAGGTTGTAGTAGAAGAATGAGCCCCAAAAGTCCCGGATCCCCGGCGTATTGGTTGAGAAACAGGCGAAACGGTCGCTCGGGGTTATCAAATTGACGTTCTCACCCTCCGGATCACAATCAATCCGGGCACAGCTTTGGATCAACTTATCACTTCGGGTTGAAATTTGGTCTCAAGGTGCGCAATAGTTCATATTCCATTGTGGAAATACAAAGGGAAGATATTGCACAGCCCAGAGTCCTATATTTGACTAGTGGCCAGGATCCTAGTCATTGATAGTACACAAAGCAAAGTGCAACTTACCGATTTGGGTGTAAAATGCAAGCAACTCACCGAAGTAGCAACTTGGAGGCAGCTCAAGTTGGTTTCCGGCCCCATTGGCTGTGCGTCAACTGAGGATGGGTGTAATTTCCGTTAGCGACAACTCTATGAAATTGCAACCTCGTAGAGCAGCAACTTTTGATGGAACATTTCGTAGAAAATACAAGTTGGGTTTTAGTATAACACAACTTCAGGATGCCGGGGTGCAACTTGGCCAGTGCCCAGGGCAAGTTTGGACTTCACACCACCACTCTCGCCTGGTGAGGTTCCCATCATAAGTGTGGTAACTCCGTTCACTTTGTCTGCCTAGGTAGTTATGGGTCGGTTGGGTGAGTGGAGCATTAATAAATAGCGACAGAACTCCATCAAATCAGGATGAATAAGACTGGCTAGATATATATGTATGAGTGAGGCAGAAAAGTGTGCGACGGGACAGAAGTGAAGGGGGAACCGTGGGAAATGAATCGGGGATTTCGGCGTTGTTGATTTTACGGCGGCGAGTCATTGCCACCGACTCTGGTTTCACTGCGGTAATATTTTTTAACAAAGAGGGAGTCAATGCCGGCTCGGTGACCTCCTTGCCAGTATCCCTTGTGTCACTTCAGATACAGTATCCAAGAGAAAATCGGGATCAAAACCAGCATTATCCGCCTGAGTTCAAAAATGCTGTCGGGTCAGGCATATGTAGTTGTAGATACCGTAAAATTGAACCTGATGAAGATGCACTATGAGAACCCTGGGAAATTTGAAGTTGCATCGGGTTACTTTCCAACATGTTGCAACTAGTCAAGTTGGATCGGCAAAGTTGTAGTGCTTAGAAGTTGCAGATCCCCGGAGTTGGCACCTGCCAAAGTTATCTCACCTCGAAAACCTGCATCCAAAGTTGCATTCACAGTCTGAAGTTGCTGGTTCTTGTGGCCTAAATCACCAAGTTGCGAGTGGAACTTTTTGCACATTATGCGTGCCATAGAGGCAAAATGAGGGTGAAGGAAAAACTCAATACCTTTAACACCAATGGAACCTCGGGGAGTCGAACCCCGTCTGACTGCTTGCACACTTTGATTGCGAGGTAAGCAAGGACAGTTGTGCACCGTACACTAAATCCCATTCCTCATTCTTACTTTCAACTTCAGCTTACCACACATATTCTTAAACAAAAATTGGGAGAAGAAGAAGAAAAAATTGAACCAACACTGTGGCAGTAAATGGGATCTCGGGGAGTCGAACCCCGTCTGACTGCTTTCACGTCTCGCAGGCATTAAGGAAGACAGCCGTACACCGTACACCTGATCCCATTTTCCTCCCTCCCTGATACGCTCAATAAATCACGCAAATCTCAGCTGATGGAAAAAAATTGGAGACAAGGAGGGAGAAAAATGATGAGAGAAACGGGGAAGTTGAAGTGGGATCCGGGGAGCCGAACCCCGTCCTACTACTTTAAATCTGCACATCTCAATGCAGTGAAAGTAGCCGTGCACCGTACACCAAATCCCAGGTCCCAACCTTACTTTCAACTTCAATTTACCACAAATATCTTTGAGCGAAATTCGGAGAAGAAGAAAAAAACGTCTCAAACCGGGTATGGGATCTTGGGGAGTCGAACCCCGTCTGACCGACTGAATTTATGCGAAAACATTATAGCAGTTGTTCACCGTACACCAGATCCCATTTCCTTGCCCTACCTTCAACCTCACTTTACCACAAATATTTTCAAGCAAAAATTGGGAGAAGAACAAGAGGCATATGGGATCTCAGGGAGTCGAACCCCGTCCTACTGCTTGCATCGGTTCTAGCCAATAGCGGGGAGTCGAACTCCTGCCTGTAACTCAGAGGGACTCGGATATTGAGAGAGGCAGTCATGCACCATACACCAGATCCCATTTCCCCTCCTTAGCCCTATACCTAATAAGCAGCACACATATTTGTGAGCGAGGCAAAAAAAAACATCAGTAAAACCTGTTTTTCGGTGTAGTTGGTTGTAGTTGTTGTAGTTGTTGTAGTTGGCTGTAGTTGGCTGTAGTTTAGGCTCAACTATGTAGTTCTACATAGTTTGAGGGGACCCTACATAGTTCTATGTAGTTTGGGGGGGTTCTCCGTAGTTCTATGTAGTTTGGGGGGTTCTATGTAGTTTGTGTAGTTCAACAGGGTATTATATGGTGCAGATGGATTTCTGATCAGCAACCGACTGTCAAATCTTCAACTCACATTATGAAGGTCTGGTTGTCCAGCGAATTGCAGAAAGTCTTGTTGTGAGTTGTTCTGGCCTTAAAAATCATTGTGGGTGGGAAAGTATTTTGTGTTTTCTACTTCAACCAAGCTGTTTGGCGAAAAATGGTATAGATAACTTTTGTAGCTCTCTTCAAGCTCTACAACTTTGGTTTTGGTCTATTTTTAGCATCTACCACATATTTTACACACCCTGGATTTTTTTTTTTCAAAGTGTTTCAGAGTGGATAGAAAATTATCCACACCCCATATACAGCAGACAGCGTGAATGGGCAACGGGTGTGGGCGGAGAGAAGAGTAACCTGGCTTGGATATAGGAGGGCACCTATGTATGAGAATCATTCCCATTGGCTTTTGTGCTCTCTTAGCTCAGTTGGTTAGTGCACAGAACTCTGTATTTTGCCTGAACCCCCGAGGTCGCGCGTTCGATTCTCTCAGGAAGCACTTTGTTTAGTTTAATTTAATGACTTAGAATAGAATTACGATCCAATAAGACATTAGTCAAATTAGTTAAATATGACACGACTGTTACCCTTGGATTGAACAATGTAAGATAGTAGTAGTCACACCGCAAAAAAAGAAATTTCAGCCCAGCCATCAGCCCCTAGTCTCGGGCCAAACTCTCATGACATCCCAATCTGGGAGCCCTGTCAGCCCATTAACCGTACCATTGCGCTATCAAATTTTGATCTACTTTGTGATGAGTTTTCAATGAGTTTTGGCATAAGTTCCTCTCGGTTAAGCACTTTCCCATCATATTCTCCCTCTGGCGTGTGGCCTACGCGTCCATATTCTCCTCTCTGCACGCCTTCCCAACTCGGATATGTGGTGGTCCTATGACCCTCCATTCTTTGCGAAAACTTTCTTAACCTGGAAATGGTGCACCCCCACTCAACTCCCACCGTTAATTGGCCACCACCGTGCATAAACGCTACATCGGACCAGCGGGGCCAGACAGGGTACTTCTGTTGGAAAACTTGGATTATAGTGGCATCTTTCACATAATTTTATACTAACTCGCAAAAGGGCGTCAAAATGGTACAAAGAGGTAGAAGATAGGGGCGCGACGGTACGCTAACCGATGGGAACTTATGCCAAAACTCATCACAAAGTAGATTAAAAATTGATAGCGCAATGGTACGGTTAACGGGCTGACAGAAGCCCAGACTCTCATGACAGGGGTCCCAGATTGGGATGTCATGAGAGTTTGGTCCGAGACTAATCAGCCCCAGTGAAAACCGGTTATGCCCGCATCTGCCGAAATCTGCCTCCTCTTTGCCGAAATCTGACATTTTCTGCTCAATTCTGACGCCGACCAAATTCCGCGGATTGAATTAAGACGAACAAGGAATTTGGTGGCTTTGCCTCGATAAAATTTGCGACAAGTCACAAAGTCGAAGACTCCAAAATTCACAAGTTCAAATGTGCGGCCGCGGCCGCTTCCGGCGGCGCGGAACACGTAATTGCCACACCACACCACTGCACTCCCCTCGCACCGAATTTCCTACCCGCCCTCTGGTTTGGATAGATTCCTATACCTACCTGTCCCGACACAATCTTCGCCAGACTGAGAATTGATTTTACAGCTCGCACAAGAATCGCACAATACTCTTTTGAGTGCGTGTCTTCGCGCTTGCGTGCATTTCTCGACGTCAATTCGCCTCACTGAGTCACCTCACAGGTCCAGCCGGGCTTTGGGACACTTCGACGCGCAGCAGCCTGCAATACATCGCTCGTCGTCCCATTGATTGGCGACGATCTTGGCCGATTCCCGACATCTGGACAGGAGTACTCCGCCAAACTATGCCATGGTAGACCTGGAACCCGACTTGTATGCCGATTGCTCTGGATGTAGGTGGCTGAAATCATATTATTGATTCTGGCGCTGCGGCTAACAATATATCGTAGATGACTCGCGTTCTTTGATCTGCGTTCTGACGGTGAGGTTCCCCAAACATATCTACCCTTCATCTTCGCCGTGGGTAGTGTTCACGTCCCACCTTACCTACAGCCCGTAGCTTCCAGCGGAGCCAGCACCGCGAACGCTGAGCGGTGCATCGTCCTTGACGCTGTTGTAACTATTGTTGTAGATGTACCACTGGCCTGCTCGAAACCGAGACCTGCGACCAATGTAAGCCGCGCGCGCCGGCGGCTTGGTAGAGGCGAACATTGGTGATGTCACCGCAGAGGTGTGTGTTCGCGACGCTCCCGTTAACCATGCGCTGACGATGGTTGCAAATTCACAGCCACTCCTTTCCTGCCTGTAGGCAAACTTCGAGCACTAAACCTCCCGACAGATGTGCACTCCGCGCGCGCGTCTCAGGTATCGCACACGAAGTAAGTGACACTCCAAACTCACCTGCATCACACCTGGGACTCATCGGCGCCCCAGCAGGTAATGGGCGAGAATGAAGAACGTACGGAGCGCGTGAGCAAGGTGTGTCGACGACGACAGTTCTATTAGGCTGATATGTGATTATAGGCTAACGACGCTGCCGCTCTGCTTTTCCTCCCACCTTCCCACCGAGTAAGTCTCTTCCGTCCTTGGATTTCGGTAAGTACACGTGTGCTGATCATTATGCACAGGTTTGCAGGCATTCACACGACCCAGAGTCCAACATGGTGCGCCCACGTTCGCGCCATCCGCGTGCTCGGCTACGGCCCACGGCGATGGACGACCTGTTTGGTTTGCAGTTGGGTGCTAGGTTGTATAGTAGCTGTAGTGTATTTTGTCTGTAGTAAGCGCCAATTACACAATTTTACCACAAAAAGTGCAATGCAACTGGCGGGCGGATGTAAGCAGCAGGTGGCAGCCCTGAGCAGAGAATGGGCAGAAATTGGCAGGTATTGGCGGATGGCGGAGAAAATGTCTGAAAATCTCATATGCCCAGCGGCTCATTTCTATGCCAGATTCTGCTCAAATCTGCCAAACTTTGGCGGGGCATATCTGGGCAGTTTCTGGCATAACCAGGCATAACCGGTTTCGCTGGGCATCAGCGGCTGAATAGGTTCCCGAAAGCAATAGTTTCGGCCGGGCTGAAACTATTGCTTTCGGGAACCTATTCAGCCGCTGATGGCTGGGCTGAAATTTCTTTTTTTGCGGTGTGAGTGCAGCACTACTGGGTGACCGGTGATTGAATAAGACTTTTCTGACCTTCAGAACCTCAACTACGTAGAACTACAAGAAACCCCCTTCAACTACGTAGAACCGTGTAGAAACCCCCTCAACTACATGGAACTACGTAAGGGGTACCCTTTCTACAGAACTACAGGAACTACAGAAACTATGTAGTGCTACGTAGCAAGCCCAGGGTTTGCTGATGAATGAGGATGAAGAAAAAACTGGATTCCGTGGATACCATTAATCCGTCTTGCTGCCTACATCCTAGGACCATCGGATTAGGGAGAGCAGCTGTGCACCGTACACTAAATCCCTTTTTGTTCACATACCTCGCTGAGCTTCGCTTTACCACAGATATCTATGAGCAAAATTGGGAGAAGGAGGGAAAAAAAGATGCCATTCGGCGGCGTATGGGACCTCGAGGAGTCGAACCCCGTCTTTCTGCCTACATCTGTTCAAGCAAACCACCAGCAAGGAAAACCTCACTTTACCACACATATTTATGAGCAAATTGGGAGAAGATAAAAAAACGAAAAATGAAAAGATATCATTGAGTCCTGGAATGGGATCCCAGGGAGTCCAACCCCGTCTTTCTGCTTGCATCTGTTTAAGCAATCCATCAGCACGGACAGCTGTGCACCGTGCACCAGATCCCGGTTCCACACCTACACCCTAGAGTTAATCAATGGCACACATATTTTTGAGCGAGGCAAAATTCCAGTGAGAAGGAGAAAACACGGCAGGAAAAAGACGATGAAAAATGTCTGAAAAACAAACAACATTTTTCACTGAAAATTCTACTGAAAAACTTGAATTTCCTAACCAGGGAGTCGTGCACTGTACACCAGATCCCAATCCCCAACCCTACTTTCAACCTCACTTCACCACACATATTTTTAAGCAAAATTGGGTGAAGAAGAAGAAAAGTCTTGAAATGGAAATGGGATCCCGGGGAGTCGAACCCCATCTTACTGCCTACATCCTAGGACCATCAGGTTAGGGAGAGTAGCTGTGCACCGTACACTAGATCTCCAAAATGCCAGTGGAAAGAAGAAGAAAAATTGCCTTGACCACGCGCATGGGAGTCGAACCCCGTCTCACTGCCTACACACTTCATCCTGGAAGAAAGGCGATCGTGCACCGTACATCAGATCCCGTTTTCTTGCCTACCTTGTGGAGTCGATGAATGGCACCTATTTTTGAGCGAGGCAATGCGAAAAACTAAAAACAAAAAGATATCATGGATTTTTTAGATGGGAGCCGAACCCACTTACATCCTGCTACACTGGTCATGGCATAGCGGGAAAATATGTAGGGCCCGAAAGTCGTGGGCGATGGTGCGTGAAGTGAATCAAAGAAATAAAAAAAATGGTATCGAACCTAGGATGGGATCCCGGGGAGTCGAACCCCGTTTTACTGCTTTGCATTTTAACCTTGCCCAAGTAACAACAGTTGTGCACCGTACACCAAATCCCATCTCCTTGCCCTACCTTCAAGTTTGCTGTTCCACACATATTTATGAGTAAAAATTGGGAGAAGAAGAAGAAGAAAAAAAGCTGCCAACAAATCGCGTATGGGATGTCGGGGAGTCGAACCCCGTCTTTCTGCTTACATCGGCAAACCAAACAATTAGCAAAGACAGCCGTGCACCGTACACCAGATCCCGGTTCCTTGCCCTACCTTCAAGCTTGCTTTACTACATGTTTTTTGAGCAAAATTGGGAGAAGAAGAAGAAAAAAGTTGCCAATCGGTGGCGGGGTATGGAACCTCGGGGAGTCGAACCCCATCGTTTTGCTTGCATCTGTAAAGGCACCACCAGCAAGGACAGCCGTGCACCGTACACCAAATCCCATCTCCCCTCCTTGGCCCCGCACATACACACATATTTTGGGTGTACACCAAATCTTGGTTCCACGCCTACATCATGGAGTTGATAAATGACACACATATTTTTGAGTGAGGCAAAATGCGAAGGAAAGACACGCCAAAAAAAAAAAAAAAAGTTCGCAGACAGGGTGTGGAGGTGGGATCTCGGGGAGCCGAACCCACTTACATTCTGCTACATTGGCGCAGCGAGGAAAACATGTAGCACCCGAAATTCGAGGTTGATGGTTCGCGAAGTGAAAGGGAAAAAAGACGGCATTGACCAAAGAATGGGATCCCAGGGAGTCGAACCCCGTCCAACCGCCTACACAGCTTCAAGCTTCATCCTTGAAGAAGGGCGGTCGTGCAACATACACCAGATCCCAGTTCCTTGCCCTACCTTCAAGCTTGCTGCTTTACCACATATTTTGAAGCAAAATTGGGAGAAGAACAAGAAAAAAAGAGGTCAACAGGGCGGGAAGTGGGATCCTGGGGAGTCGAACCCCGTCCTACTACTTTAAATCCACATATCTCAATGAAGTGAAGCAGTTGTGCACCGTACACCAGATCCCGGGTTCTTCGCCCTGCCTTCAAGCTTGCTTTACCACACATATTTTACTAGACAGCGATGCGATGTGATGCGAAAAACTAAAAGCAAAAGATATCATGGATTTTTGAGATGGGATCCCGGGGAGTCGAACCCCGTCCTACTGCGAAATTCCGATGAAGTGAAAGCAGTCGTGCACTGTACACCAAATCCCAGTTCCATGCATACCCGAAACACCGACCGGCTCTCTAGCCACGCCGCCTCCGCCCTCGGCAGACTCTTCACGTCCTCCTACGGCTGCACCACGAATGTTCTCGAACCCAACAGTCCACGCGCCTCCTCCGTCAACACCGCCTCCACGGTGCGCAACATCCGATTTGCGTGGTGGACATCCTCCTCTTCCGTGCACCCTGTCGCACTTGCACCGCAAACCGCATACACAGGTCAGTGTCAACTGTCCAGTGCACAGAGCAGGCCAGAGCAGATCCACACCGACACGCAGACCAGAGCACCGAAGACAGGTGGGTGGACGGGCGCCGGCAGGGTGGGAGTAGGATTGGAAGGAAAGTAGGGTAAACGAAAGGGAGATAAAGCCTGATGCTGGGCACAGGTGGACACAGGACCAACGCGAGGACCATAGGCGCCTATGCGGGCAGCGGCACTCACACGCACACGCGGTCTGCAAAGCCGAAGAAAGATGGAATAAGGAGAATAGCGTGCATGAAGGGGATCAACTAACGGCGACACTGTCAGGCTCAAGCTCCAAGCTGATTGTTGATCAATTGCGACACTGTGCCCAGATGTGGCACTCTGACGGATATCAATACACACCAAAATCTCTGAATTAGCAGTGAATACCCACTTCCGAGCAGTTAAAGCAAGCACAGCGCGCCCTAACTGCGGGAATATGCAGTGTAGTGAACGGTTTGGGTCTGGGTTTGGGTTTGGGTTTGAGTTTGGGTTTGGGTTGGGGTTCAGGTTTTG